>JBBPCY010072696.1:0-10840 GCA_037974405.1 Brachyalestes nurse
GAAAGGGACAGAGCCCTGAAACGGCGTGTTTTGAACGGGACTGAAACTGTGAAGAATAAACCTGGTGATATCTCTGTGAGAGCGATTTTGTTCAAAGAACTTCATGAACATGTTTTGTAGCCCAATAATATAATATAATAGGTCCTCTTTAATATGTGAGGTGTTTCACATTGACATGCAGCACTGCACCATTTGCTGGTTTTGGGGTATTGAAGGCGCACACAGACTACATTCTCTTTCACACACACTTATTCCCCACAAACGTATTAAGGACAGTGCTTTTTAATGTGCTTGTTTTGGGGGAGTAAAAGTGCTCAGTCGTGTGCATGTGCGAGTGTTCATGCGAGAGAGGAAGAGTTGTACTGCAGTCACATTGCAGAGATTTTATCCACATGACAGACCATAGCATAATAGACTTAGAGCCCATCATCTGCTTTAGCTAACACACACACACACACTCGACACACATTCTTACTCCGCATGAATCACCTCTATAGTAATCTACCCCAAAACAATAAAAGATGAGACCTGTTTTTGTCATTAATCACTGTCTTATTAGCTTCTGACATTGTAATAAACACCCCTGCTTGCTTAATGAGATGGATAATGATTGGATGAATGCTGTGAAGTGACTTTTCTGGAGAGAGAAAACATTTTTTACAAGTCGGGCTGAGAAGGGCTCTCCATGAAGCTCTTTACTCTGTAAAGCCCCTTCAGAGGTGGCCATTGTTTTTGCTGAAAGACTCTCAGGGATGACTCTCATGCAAGGTGCGTTCATGTGAACTGCAGCGACTGCAGCTGTTTTCCTGTAGCTTAGTGGAGTTTCTGTTTTGTGTGTGAAAGATGCTGAACTGTTGGGGATGGTACCATTTTATTTTCCTGCTTTAAAGTACAAAGATGCCTATAAATATGCATCTTTCCTCCGGGAGGGCGGATGTGCCTTAGAAACTTATTTAAGCTTCACTTAAGACCATAGTTGTATCTTTTGCTTTTACGTTGTACCTTGGTGAACAAAAATGTACCTATAAAGTGCACTTTTTCTGGTGGTGTAGCATATTTGACTTTTCTAGGGTCAAATTCCTACCATAGAATGCTCAAAATTTGAGTGTTTGCATGTGTGTGCATTGATGTGTGTTTCTGTTTCTCAAAAGATTTCTGTTGGGTATTCCCACTCATCTATATAGTATTCAGACATCTGCTGGGTGTTCTCTTTTAATAGATTATTCCCAGCCTTTCCATATCTTCTGTAGCATGTTCCCAGTCCTGCATTCTGTATTCCTGTCCTCCATACAGTACTCTCATTTTTCCATATGGCATTTTCAGCGTTCCACAAAGACTGCCATAACATACTTTTTGTCTTCTGTGTTATTCTATGCCTTCCTTAGGATATTCCCCATCTTCCATGTGTGTAACAAATGTATTGACATAGCACAGCAATCAACAGCCGGAAAATATTCGCATGCATGCATGTTTAATACCTATAAAAGCTCTCTCGCAGAAAATGTTTTTTATAAGCTGTCTGTTCTCCTAGACGCTGCTGTCATTATTTTGAAAAGCTTTTAGCCTAAAACATATACACCAATCAGCCATTACATTAAAACCACCGGTATTAAATTGTGTAGGCCAAAACAGCTCTGACCTGTCAAGGTATGGTCTCCACAAGAGCAGCAGATCATTTAGGTCCTGTAAGTTGCAGGGTGGGGCCTCCATGGATCAGACTATGTTGTCCAGGACATCCTACAGATGCTTAAATTGATTGAGATCTTGGGGATTTGGAGGCCACATCAAAACCTGAACTCTTTGTCCTGTTTCTCGACAATGTGACAGGGGGCATTATCCTGCTGAAAGAGGCCACATGTCTACCAGAACCCAAAAATATTGTCAAGAGCATAACACTGCCTACACCTGCTTGCTTTCTTTCTTCCTATAGTGCATCCTGGCACATCCTTTTCCCCAGGTAAGCAACAGATATGCTCCTGGCACTCCACATAATGTAAAAGAAAAGATGGTCCTGGACAGGTGTTAGCATGGGAACTCTGACCAGTCTGCAGCTGCACCGCCCCACACAGCAATCTGTGATGCACTGTATGTTCTGACACATTTTTTGTCACAAAAGACCTGCCGTTTTGGAAATGTGCTGGTCCAGTTGTCTAGCCATCACAATTTAGCCCTTGTCAAAGTCACACAGAACCTTCCACTCTTCCATTTTTTCCTTCTTCCAACACATCAACTTTAATAGCTGACTGTTCACATATATATCCCTGCCTAATATATCCCACCCCTGACAGGTGCTAGTGTAACAAGATTATTAATGTTATTCACTTCACCTGTCAGTGGATTTAAAGTTGTGCCTGCATATATTTTTAAGTCCATAGAGAACAGCCACATGCAGGGGGAAAATGCTGTGGAAATTAGACACCTGCAAGATGCTCTGTAATGAACCGTTACACATATATACATCCCCCCCAAATGTTGCAGGAATTTTGTAAATTCAGTGGAATTCTCCCTTTAAAAAGCCTCACTCTTTGGGTAAAGTAGAGCATAAGTGGATGAAAATGTTTACTCTTCATAAACCAATTTTCCAAATAGGCTCTGTTGCTTTGTGTGCATGTGTGTACCTGTTTACACTCCTACTCTCACACACCATCCTGTCCTGTTCCCACAGCATCTCTGAATGGGTTGGTCAGATCACTGCGATTGCCTCAGCACAATTCAATCTGAGGGACAAATATTAAATTACGTGAGCTGCACCTGCACGTCTCTCTTGATTGCAATCCTCTCCACCCCATAAATTGGATTACGAACGCGCACACACTCAACCAGATGTATTTGCCTCGTCAACATCAAAGACCACCACTCACTGACACTGTGCTTGTTTTCCTGTTTGCCAGCTCTCTGTCTGAATAACAGAGCAAAAATATTATTTCTATTATAATATTCTGATCTAGAATGTTGTAGTGGCCTTATCAGACTGGAGAGTTGCAGAGGCATTCATTCACTATATGTCTTTAAAGTTTTCTGTATGAGTCCTTGGTCTCTCTTCCACTGTCAGATTGTATTGTGCTGTTCCATGCCAGTACAGCCTTATGGGACCAGGTTTGGTTTCTTTTTTCCATCTGATGTACAGGCCTTATTAAATTAGAACTGGGAAAAACTACATTGGGCAGTGACTAAATTAGAACTGGGAAAAACTACATTGGGCAGTGACTCAGTTATGACTAACTGCTACACACTTTGCAGAACATGTTTAATTTTCAAACTCATTCAACTTCACACTCTCAGACATGAGTCTTCATTTTCTAAACATGTTCAATTTTAAACACCGGTAGCTAGAACCAAGCCTGTTCTGTGGAGTGCGACACTTTTGAGCTGCTAACTATAGTAATGTTAGCTTAGCTTAGCATGCCACTTTTTAAAATTCAACAGGTTTGATTTTTGCTCGTTTTTAATGTCACTTTTGTTTGATGATCAGGAGAGCACCAGAAAGTTAGAGTCAAACCCATACTGTGGTGTGTGGCACTGTTCTCTAGTCTAAGAGTGCAGCTAATGATTAGGAAGGATCTGTCTAGCATCAGGCTACAGGTCCAGATGCTACAGAACTGGTTTAAGTTTGTTCTCTTATGAATGTGGATATTTACGTAGTAAACTATTGTAGTTTATCATGCTAAACATTGTGATCAGCATTGCAGTGTGTTAAAAATACATTGGTGAACCATGCATAATGAGTATGGGCTGGTCTGCAGTATGAATGTAATATAAATAATTCACTTTCATTTGCTTGAATACCATCACGAGAATAGACTTGGGAAGCATGACTGATTTGAGAACTCATTTCTCTATTACAACCTCCTGTGCTGTATCCAAAAGTATTATCTCATAAATGCTATATTGTTCAACCCCTCTTGTGACCCACTCATGTACATAGTATTGCTATGTATCATAATTCACAGATAAATATTTTTTTGTATTCTGTGTGTAATCCTTGGTGTTTGTGTATTATGTGTTCATAAATCTTTCAGTGTGTGTCTAGTAAACATAATTCTGAAGAGCGTAGTGTGTGTATTCCACAGCAGTGTGTAGATGAGGTACTGTCACTGTGGAATTTAGCAGTTTGCACACAGTGCATGCGGAGATTCACGTCTTTATTTAATTACCAGACTCTTGATTCTGAAACATGTTCTTCTTTCTCTTAATCCCTCCACAGGGTTTTGTTCAGTCCAGGTCATTAAGGCGACAGAGTTGTGTGTGACAGGTGTTAATGAATATACCGCTGCTGTGAGCGTAGCCTCGTTAATCTATACGCTGTGTGTGTGTGTGTGTGCGCGCCTGTGCCTGATTCAATCCACACACCTAATGCACCGAGGTACAATGCACCGAGGTACAACACACCATCATAGCGTTATGATGAGTTATGATTGGTAAGAGAGAGACGAGGGGTAGAGGATGAGGGAGAGAGACAGTGAGTATAGCTCTTTGCAGGTGCCATCTCAGCTCAGGGTGTTTTTCAGTGCTCATGAAGAGCCCTAAAAGAATAGTAGAATAAATGTGTGTGTGTGTGTGTGTGTGTGAAGACATGTTTGAGACAAGGCTGTTCTAAATATTTTTCTGTGTATCTCTTTATTTTATTTTTTTCAAAATGAAAGAATGGTTACTGAAGTTAAGATTAGGTGTAGGTGTAGGAATAGGCTTGAAAAATATACAAAAATATACAAAATAGTTTTACATTTTACCTTTTGCAACACTTACTGTCCACTTTATTGGATGCAATTAACCACCTGTGATGTAAAATGATCTGATGCTGCACAGTTTGTGTTGGTCAGGACACTGTTGGCTGGACATTTTTGGTTCAATGGACTATTCTAGGTCCAGCAGTGATGCTAAGGTGTCATCACACACACACACACACACACACACACACACACATAATCTAGCATGCCTCTGCCATGTCGGTGTCACCGAATTAATGAATCCACCACCCAAATAACACCTGCTCCCTGGTGGTCCTGTGTGTGTGCATAAATGGCCTGTGGTCTGAAGGTGTGCTCTTGTATCTGCGTTAAGATGTTGGGTGAGTTAGTTGTAATGTGAAGCCTCTGTGGACTGGACTAGATTGTACTAGTTTGTCCATCACACAGATGTTCGTACACATTTAGTCCTGGGGAATTCTGGCTGAGTCAACACCCCAAACTCCTCATCTTGCTCCAACATTGAAGTGTGGCAGGGCGCATTATCCTGCTTGACTAGACTATTGCCATTAGGGAATAATTAGTTGTCCATGCTTTGATCATTTGGTTGGTATCAACCATTTCACACTGGGAACACCCCACAGCACCTGCGGGTTTGGAGATGCTCTGACCCGGTTGTCTAGACATCATATTTTGGCCCTTGTCACTCAGTCACTCGTTTTTCCTTCTTTCCACACATCAACTTCAAGAATGGAATGTTCTAATATATCCGACTTCTTGACAGGTATCATTGTAACAAGATCATCCATGTTGTTCACTTCACCTGTCAGTGGTTAGAAAGTTGTGACTGATCTCTGTGATCTCTGTTTGGTGCTAATAAGTGGAGCTAATACAATGGACAATGAGTGTAGAAGGTGTGTGTGTGTGTGTGTGTGTGTGACTTATTTATGGTATATGTGGGACATAGATGGACCTACGCTTTGTCCTTATCTTATCAGAACAAGCTAGCCAGCCGCCAAGAGAAGACTTGCAGTGCCTGTGTGTGTGTGTGTTGTGTGTGTGGTGCATCTGTGACTGTGGTTGGGCTTGTTTAGACGAGCGTGTCATTTGCTGGAAGCAGATGACTGGAACAGGATAATTTAATGGAGGCATCAGTCTGTGACAAAACTAGAGCGCAGCTTCTCCATGTGAAACGCTGTGGGTGTGTGTTTGACTGTGCAAGCTTCATTCACCTTTAGTTACTTAAAAGTATACTTCTTATTGTCTTTCTTTTGAGGGTGAAAAGCAAATACACAAATATTATAAATATAGAAAAGATCAGAACAGCGTTGTCATGATTGGCTAAATGCTGATGTTGTGAACCAATTAACCATAAACTTTTAGCAAAAGTACATTTGTGCTTTTTACCATTTTTTTCCTAGAATAATTAGGACAAAGTTGAGTCACCCAGCATATTTACAGTGGCCCTAAAACCTAATCCAGCCTCCCACTGTATACTTTGCCCCCTGTTCACTTATGAAAAGGCTTGACAAGTAGCTAATGAGCCGGTGTGATGGAGCAGAAAAGGCCCAGAAAGATGCAGTGCACACTTCTCTAGGACTGGATTGAGTACCTCTGCTCTCTTTGTTAGTCCACAAGTGCAGTCTTTCTTTCCACCGCCTGCACAAACGCCTTCTGCCAAACCATTTTAAAGAGGATTCAGCAGAGCACGTCCATGGCCACTGAACTGGATCACACCTTGTTAATTTGCATTGAGTATTTCACTTGAAAATGCCCACTGTTATCTTAGTGGTTAGGTCTGTACCGCCTGGCTCCCATCAGGGTCATTATGCCACAGCAATCTACCAGTGTAGTGTCGGCTGCATAATTCTTCCCACTGTGTTCTTCAGTAAGTATTTGTGGGTTTTACTGGGTGGTTTAAAGCAGCATGTAGGTGTGTTTGTAAGATTATCCTTTAGTTTTGTTTGTCTGTTCTACTGCATCCTGCCTATTTCTCTTGTGTTTGGTGTATTAATGTGTGTGTATGGCTGTAGAAGCATGTCCTCCATTCATTGTACTGAAGGCTTTGTCTTCTTTATTTGTCAGTTGAAATGCTGATCATGTAGAATGGTATCAGTTATTATCAGCTATTATCAGTTATTGTATTTTTTAGCTCCTATACCAATATTAATATTGGTGATACTTTAATATCAGTTGGGCCCAACAATCTACAAGCTTAGTAATCGTCTAATTAACATTCCCTTCATGAGTTTACAATGTGTCCTGGGAAGTGCTCGAATGTGCAGTGCAGGGCTTCTCCAGCACCTGGATTAGGGGAAATACTGCAGTATGCTGTACTTTGCTCTTTTCCATTGTCATCTCTCTACCCTGTCAGCTGTGTTTTACTGCCATCCTGAGACCCAGCTCAGACTGCCATCAGCGCCGTCTCCCTGCAGTGCAGTCATTTTGTCATTAGCTCCGCCCCTCCCTGCTTTCTAATTAAACGAACAGCATCTGGCCTTCCGTCTTCACATCTGTGTGTAAGAGGAAGAGACTTTGTATTTTTCACTCCTTTAGATTCTGTGTCAGTGATGTAAAAGTCACTATCGCCTTTTAAAGCCACACTATGTGAAGTTTCATAGACTAATTAGTCACTTCGTTGAGTGGGCAACAGTTGTTTCCAATTCTTATATTGTCTATACAGTACTGGGCAAGTACAGGTGCAAAAATAAATTCATATGATTTTCAGTGAAATATCCTGCCCTGTTAAAAAAAAAGTGGATTCTCCAGATTGTCCTAAAAGAGCAGTTAAAAAAACCATAAAAGTAAATTAACTAGATGATTCCTTCCTGGAAATGTGACATAAGTGTATGTAAACTTACAGAATGGATAGTATTGCACAATACATACATTTCATTGGGTTAAACCTTCCAGAATTATAATATTTCACCATATATACATATTTTATTATTGCCCAGGAGCATGTGTTGTTGCGCTGGAAACATAATTATTATTACACAGTAGACATCAGCATAAAAACTACACTGAGTAAGTGTAAAATTATAGGGAAGCCTTAAGGGTGCCTGTAGTGACAGTAAACAGAGTGTCCAGAGTGTAATAAGAGAAGTGTTTAGAGTATAAAGTGAGGTGGTTTTCTAAAATGTGCTGGTTACTGGAACTAGACATTTATATGCATTCAGAGCTCTGATAAGAACCAGAGCAGAAACTTCAGTACCATTTACTAGAAAGTAGAAGAGAGAAGAGTCTGTCTAATGGGTGGGAACACTGTTTATAGCATGGATCTGTGATCCTGTTACTTTAAAATGTGATCTGACTCTTTAACTATTTGGATTTTTTCTAAAATGCCCAGAGTGTTCAGAGAAACACTTTTAGCACATGGTCAGAGGGATGGTAGACTCTGGTAGAGAAAACCTGAAGAACTTCACCCAGACTGCACTGAGGGTGTGGTAAAGGTGGGAACTTCCTGATCTGGGGCTGTTTTTCTTACAGCAGTAATGTGAACTTGTGCTCTTTAATGGGACCATTGAAGAGACTTCTGGATTCAAACCTTCAGAAGCCTAAAGAGAAATGACAATATCAACAATATAAATCTGAAACCAGTCACCTTTTGCCAAAACGGAATAGTGTTGGAATGGTGTTAAATATAAATGCGGCTTGGTCTGACATTTGTTTCCTACCAAAATGAAGTATGTATCTTTCTGGAGACACTGTATATTGGGATGTTATTGTGATATTGGATTTGATCAATATCACACAGCGCCAAAAGTTGTATTTTATACTGGTTGTGGATAGTCACGTAGAACATTCAGGGCAAAGCAGGCTTTAAAAAATCCTTATTTACTTACAGGGAAGACCCAAGGTTTTTAATTTCCATCGGGGCCCTGCACAGAGCAAGACATGAACAAAACAAATCAGCACGAGTTCAGAAAGCGCTGCCTGTGCAAATACCTTCACTACTGCAAATAACTGCAGTGCTTAATCTCTACATGCCTGCATATCATACACCAGCCATAAACCTCGAAGAGTGCAGCCTAGAAGACTGTGTGAAGTCACACTGACAAGAATAATATCTTTTTTGAATCAAAATCAGACTGTGTGGTTGTATTGACCGTAATTTCTGAGCTTATGTCCAAATGTGTTCAGCGCAGGGGCAAAACAGTTAGCAAATTTTCTTGTTATATTATTAGATAACGTTAGACAGTGCGACACTTACTTTGTGTGCTTTTGATATAATGAGCATTTTAAAGTAAATGCTACACTTTATAGTTAAATATAATGAATAAAATTATGTAGAACTCATGTAGAACCAGCTTCACCTCCACCAGATCTAACTTTTATCCATTATAAGGTTGTTACATACTGTAACTTAACAGGAGGCAGAAAAACATTTATAACTTCAATACTGTAATGTACAAAGCTTTTATTCCCTGTCATTTTTTGACTCTTCCTGTTGAGGTATGTGTGAGGATTGCATCACTTCTCAGTCATTAAATAATTAGTCTTTCACTGGAGCAGGCATTTAAGTAGTTCATTTAAGTAGCACATTTTTATGAGTTAGTTAGAATTCAAATTTGAATAAAGACTTGATTAGAACAACATTTCAAACCGCAGTTGTATTAAAGTGTGTTAGTATAGAGACGGTGCAAAAGAAAGAAATAAAGAGGGAAGAAAAGAAGTGAGATAGAAGAGGAAGGTTTATTAATGGAAAGTGAAAGGTGGAGACAAAGAGGAGCGAGCCGAGGCCGAGGGAAGCAGACAGTGATGGCTTAAAGAAGAGTGTGATCCGCATGGAGGCAGCCGGAGGCACCTGCAACGGGATAATGGGAACTGATCGATTCAGAGGCAGCAGCCGTGAAAAAGGGACAGCGGCTTGCGTGCTGTTTTCTGCAATCCGCAGAGCTGTATTTGAGCTGGATTTGGTTAGTGAAGTGTTCAGATAGTGCATGCATCTCCTCCACACACTTACGTTTGGTATTACTGTATTTGTGGGGACTTTCCACTGACTGGTGTAATACTTGTATCTGAAGAATGCTACACCCACACCTACCAAAACTCAACGACAAAAAGGCAGTCTTTCACACACATCGTCACTGTTTTGGAAGCGCGTTATAAGCTAATCAAGAAGAGTAGTGGGTCATAACATGCACAATCAATGCAATTTAGACAGCCAATCAAAAGTCAAGACTTGAGAACAAGCATTGAAATTTGTTATTGAACAACATTTTTTTTTGATGACCTGAAAGTATTAAACTAATTTGTTCAGTGCCACACAAGTATTGCATTTCTACACCCAACCCTATTGATCAACACCACAAAAACTAAAAATCTATTTAGTGGTGTGACAATAATACTAAAATAATGGTGCAGTATATCAAACATCCAAAATGGTGTCTTTGCAGTAGAAGGCAAAACATTTTTAAGTTCTAGTGTAAGTTAATGTGCGGATAAAAAAAAAATGATACTTTGATAGCTGGTGTAGCAAGGTAAAAAAAAAAAACACAAAAAAGTAAGAATGTGCTTTGGAACTTGTCTGAGAGCCTTGTGCTCTGCAACATTCAGGGCAAAGCAGGCTTTTTAAAATTCTTATTTACTTACAGGGAAGACCCAAGGTCTTTTATTTCCAGTGGGGCCCTGCATACAGAGCAAGATGTGTACAAAACAAATCAGCACGAGTTCAGAAAACGCTGCTTGTGCAAATACCTTCACTACTGCAAATAACTGCAGTGCTTAATCTCTGCATGCCTGCACATCATACACCAGCTATAAACCTCAGTGCGGCCTAGTAGACTGTGTGAAGACACGCTGACAAGAATAATGTCTTTACTGAATCAAAATCAGTCTGTGTGAATATATTAACAGTATTTTCTGAGCTTGTGTGCGCAAATTTAATTTGATAAAAGTTTATCTTATTTTGAAAGCACAAGTACATTCATGAGCTCCTTCTGCTTTCATGGTTTCTTTCCTTTAAACGATGTATGGTTGTTAATAACTCCCTGTACTTGTTCCAAAGCCATGTTCCACAGGCTTTATGTATAAAAATCAAGATAAGATAAGAGATAAGAGATATTCTTTGTCATGTGCATAGTCATACAAGTACAACACACAGTGAAATGATTTCTCTGCATTTAACCCATTCACCAAGTGAAGCAGTGGGC
>JBBPCY010072697.1:0-10839 GCA_037974405.1 Brachyalestes nurse
GCCAGATTGGCCGTTTGTTTAAGGACTTTGTGTTTCACCTGTTTTGAGTTATGTTCCGTTTTAAAAGCCCTGTATGTCTCACGTTTCCTTTGTTGGTTTTTCAGCTTCACTTTAGGTTCCTGTCGTGTGTGTGTTCTTTCTGTTTGTTTTTAGTTTTGAGAAATAGTATCGGCCCTCGTGCCTTACCTTTTGTTTTCTGTAAATCCTCAGCCTGTTTTGGGATAAAGTATCCGTTCAAGGATGAGAAAAGTCTGCCTCAGTGCCTCGTGCTTGAATGCACCACGGCAAACCGCGTCGCGGGTACCTGGACGCAGACCCAGAGAATTTAACCTAATATAAAAGGTATTAATAGGTATATTTGTAGGTATTAAATAAAACACAAGTTCGTCGAAACCACAAAACCAGAGATGTGGTTTCCAGCATAAAGAAATTGGATCATTGAATGAAAGCTAAAAATGCGTAGAGGAGATAGAACATGTAGTGAAACAACATGTACTAAAAGCACAATTACTTCAAAGACCAAAAGCAATTTGATTCTTTATTACAAAAATACACTCTGTGCTTGAGTAATTTATTTTGAAAATGCATCAATAAGCACATTAAAATTGTTCCATAATCACACCAGCAAATAATTTGCAGGCTATAATAGTTAAGAAAGAAAAACCATCAGCGGCAGCGGCACTTAGGCTTACCTTGGGGAGGTAAACTAATAGGAAATGGAGCTCAATTCCCCTCACAGCACATGCACAGTCACACACACACACGCACACACACACACATACACACTGCAACAGTAAGAAGTGAACCAAACCAAGCGTTCTTGTAGGCCTCAGAACTGTGAGGGGACACCACCTGGTGACTAGCCTCCCTCATGCAGCCCTAAATTACAAAGAAAAAGATGTTATTTGGGCAACAAACAAGACACAAAAAATGACATAACAGAGCCAAGTGATACTCCAAACTGAATAAACGAACATACATTCTTGAGACAGATTTACAGACCCCTATGAAAACAAAAGAAAAATGTAAAAGAAAAAAAACAATCACTGTTGTCTCTCACAGTCTTACGTCCCAGTGCGTACCAACGCTGTGCACAAGGCAGTACTACATACCAGTTCAGCAGTGTGTACTACGCTAAAAAACATGAAAACATGACTGAGGCAGGAACAGAGAAAACAAAATCAACAAAAAACACAAAAGCAAAAATGATTGAAGTGCACCACACCAGCCCTCCAAGAACAGTTTGGCTGCCTGCTGTATTTAAAATGTCCCTCATGTTAAAATGAGCTATCTCGTACTCATGGGCACAGGAACCATTATAGCAGGGGACGTGTTACCCCCAGAGTGTGAATTATTATATCCATAATTGGGGGGTACTGCCTTCATAACACTGTTGAGAGCCCCCCAAACTGCTATTTTTGCCCCTTTAGGGGGCTCTGGGGGGGTAGAGTACACCCCAGTAATGCGAACCATGGTTGCTATCACTTTTCAAAAGCATTCATTTCGACCCCCCACTTTCCTTCCTGGACAACAGCCGAGAAAAAGCACTGCGTGCGGTCCCCCGACCCTGCCAGACAACAGCCAAGACATAGTCCCCTGCACCCCCCCAACATTAAAAATGCTCCATGCTCGTACCCTGTGTACACAGTGTAGAAGTACTCTTCAGTCATGAGTTGCCCGGAAAAGCAACAGCATGGAAGGTGAAGCTAAAACAGATCTGCACTACTGCTACACCTTAAATATCAAGGCCAATACAGCATTAAGACTAAAGGTATGTCTGAATAGCAGGGATGGGGAGCGTGTATAAAATAGTGAGTAACCTCAATGACAAGCTGAAAACCAAATGTAAACTCAGTGGATGTTTAAATCCAAGCATGTAATACGCAAGCCATACCAAGCTAACTAGTCGCATACTTAAAATCAAAATCACACTTTAAAAAATGGTGGTATAGGTCTTTTTCTTTTCTCATGCAAACCAAAGGCATGTGTAAATCGATCTTCTCACCATAATACGACTAAACTGGAACATTTTTTTATCCACCACCCACACGCTTTTGTTTTTAATGTAAAGTGGGTTTATATAATTCCCTCTCTCCACAGCCGATCTTTGCTCTTCCTCATTTCCTGGGGCAGAAACTTGACTGGATGTGTTTCTGCACCAACAAGTGTGTTCTTCTGAACCACTCAGGGGTCCATGCGGAAGATTAGCATTCATGGCCCTTTCAGAGGTTCTCCCTCTTCAATAATCATAAGACAGCAAATGAAAACATCAATTTGCGAGCGTGAAGCAATCCTGAACAGCGCGGCTTATGCAATTTGTCTCGAGAGCATTACACGTTATTCCTCTCTTTAGCCTCATCTCGGTCTCCGAGGAGGTATTGTAAACCTTGTGTCACAGCTACATATCCAGAATGACAGAATTTAGGCAGATGAATCACGGGCGGTATGATCAGTTGATGGCATTTGCACTTCAGCTTCATTCCATAGCAAACTGATAATAAAACTGTGGAAATTGTCTCTATTCCAGTTAATGGCTTTAAGGGTTGTCAGCGCACCCCTGCCGGGCAACTAGGCCATAATACCAAATCATTGTCAATTTTAAGGAGTGTGACTGCAGATTACATCATCTTATCAAGCTTCCTGAGAGTGGCTGAGAAATGTGTCAGTCATTAGATTGCCCTAAGCCCTCACCCTTACTAAAACCCACCAAACCCTCAAACTGCAGCCAGTGTCTCAGTTCTGTGTGCGAAAGTTAGACATTGGATTCCCCAAAGTTCAAGTGATTGGAGTGCGTAGTAAAAATGTAGCCTACTCCTTCATCATATAAAGAGACAAGGTATTGGATGTGGATTAAAATGAGTGAAGGAGCCCATTATGAACGTCTTAAAATAGAACACAAGGAACACATTTGGTATGTGTAATTAATTAAAAGAAGCCAAAACCTAAAATGAGACACTTTCTATCAGGCATCATCCACTGCATTCCTACAAGATGTATCTTATATAATCACTTGATGTTACTTTACTCGACAAAAGGAGACAAGTGCAGGATTAAACCTCACAATATGAGCATAAAACGTCACTTCAGAATGTAATGAGACTTGTGATAGCCTAAATACCATGCTCAAGATAGCTTAGCTAATAGTGAAAGTACATTATAAGAACATATTGCTGTAGATCATTAATGAAGGGTCAGTTCGGATAAACAGTGAGAGTTTATGCAGGGTTTGGCTCGGGGTAACAGCTTTGTAGTGTTAACTGCATGTTGAACTTTACATAACTTTACAAACTGAGGTTTGTCATCGTTTGTAGCTTAGACAGAACTCTAAACAGCCTGCTTTACAAGTGTGTTGGAAAAGTGTGAGGATGATAGCATTATCATATTTTGTTTGTATAGGGGGACCCATGGTAGTGCAGGGGTCTGAATCCAGGTCCTTGCCTTGTGTGGGTGTAGGAGTTTGCATGTTCTCTTCATGGTGGCGTGGGTTTTCTCCGGGGTCTCCGGTTTCTCCCACAGTCTAAAGACATGCATGCCAAGTGAACTGGGGATTCTAAATTGACTCTGTGTGTGTGTGTGTGTGTGTGCGCGCACCTGTCCAGGGTCAGTCTATGCCCGTTGGCCCCGGAATAGGCACCGTGACCCTAGTAAGGATTACGTGGTTAAAAAAAATGAATGAATGACTTGGGCTTTTGTGTGTTGTTGCTTATTAGTTATGATGAATGAATGATTAACTTTATTAAACTAAATCACACTGTTGGACATGTGATTTGCTGAGAGATTTAAGGGGTTTTTGCTTTTTTCTGTGCTTAGATTTGGATTGGAAGGGGCCATGTTGGAAGAAGCTTGAAGTTGTTCACAATGAAGGCAGATTTTTTTTTTGTCTGCTAGCGTTACCCTTTGCCACACCAGGCCTGGCATTATGAGCTGTAGCAATCAAAAATCATGGAGGGTCTGTGCTGGGAAACAGGGGCCCGGGTGAAAGCAATGCCTCCATGCAGCAAAGGGAAAAAAAAAGTAATTGCAAGGTACTAAAGCCTAGTAACAAAGCTTGTACCCAAAAACATACTGTTTCATTTTCTGAGCTTGTAAGGACATCACGAGGTGAAAAACCTGCCGCATACTGAGCAAAGAATAAAGAAGAGCGACCCATTTACACTCATTTAGAAGATCTGGTCATCTATCCTCCCACAACATACAGCTCATTTCCTAAAAAGCAGTCGATACAGAGCGACGCATGCAAACCCTCCTATGTCAATCAATGCAGCCCTTTTTCAAGGAGTGCTTACCACTACAAAACCAAGTACAAAAAATAATGGAACCATAAAAAGAAAAGGACGGTCACATCTGTTGTGCACCACTATTTTCTTCAGACAATCAATACATTTCCTTGTAGTTAGAAATAAACTATAAACCTTTTGATTCAAAACTCATATAATAGGGGCCAATGGGCAGCAGCTGTATTCCGTCAATAAGTGGATCACACATAAGAGTGAAAGATGCAAAGTGTTACGCTCTAACAATACAGGCCTTAGTATGAGAGACACATAAGAGGATGTCTGACTGAAGCTGTTATGACGTTTCAGCTTTCAAACACAGAAGCAGCACAGTATGAAAGAAAAAAAGTAGTTCTGGTTACTTTTGCCTTCCCAAGGTTTTCTAGTATTCATGCGCAGTCAGTGGTTCTTGTAAATCGCCACACGAGGCCTATCTCTGAGAGAGTGATTTATACAGATTATTATTATTATTATTATTATTATTATTATTATTATTAGTAGTATTATTATTATTATTATTATTATAGTAGATTATTTTAGTTTTATTTACAAACCCATTTGACTAAAGACTTTACGGTCCACAAATCTTTACAATTAATCAACTTTGACTTCTATTATAGTGCTGTGAGTGGGTTTTGCGTTTAAGACTAATATTGTCCATGACTGTATAATATGGATGCAGCAGATATAGGTGAGTGAAAAATAGGCTGGTGTGTTTCAGGGCTAAAAGATATAATCAGTTCCCTTTAGTGGATTCTGCTGTGTGATCCTGCTGGCTGTAGTGGAACCCTCATTCTGTTCTCTGAAAGGAGTGCACTTATAGGGTGTTGTCATATTGACTGATGCTGCTGCACCTCCATTTCTGCATCTGATTTGAGCTGTAGTCCCCCAAGTGTGATAATGGAGAGAACTCGAAAGTAATATCCACTCTTGAACAAGTCTAGAGTTTGAGGCTTTGCAACACGCATGCACACACACACACACACACACACACACACACACAGAGATACAGATTTATTGAGCTGTAATGTACTTCTGTGCTTTGTGTCTGCAGATAAATTTGGTATTTGCCACATTAATAGTCTCCTCACAGTCCAATCTATTCTCACACAAACTCATCACTTTGAGCGCCCGCAGTTTGGAGGTCCTGTCATGGCCGTGTGTAGTGATGAATGCGTGTGCATCACACGTCCCCTGTGCTCATACTCTGTGTCCTCAAGTCGCTGTCACTTGCGGGTGTCATTAACAAAGTTTAGAGGAAATGGGCTACAAATATATTGTCAATGAATGCATTCATTTTCTAAAAACAAATCTATACTATTAGGCATATATGTTGAATTTATATGTTTGATTTATTTGTTATTTGCATTTGTATTATCTTGATGTCAACTAATATATCACAATATATAACCACAAATCAGGCATGAAAAATGTGCTTTGGGGGAAATGATTTTGCTAAAAAGAGAGGGAACTTATGTATTAAGCACTACTGTCTTATCAAGGACCACAAAATAGTATTAGCCACTATCTAATGGACAATGCCATGGGAGATGGGAACTCTCTAAAGAATAGCAGGGAGAGTACCAGTGAAAGAAAGTTACACATCTTCCCCTTGATTGGCTGTCAATTCTCATTTGCATTTTTTGTCTCCAGGTGACAGGAATTCTGTTGCCAGGTGACTCAGCAATGACACCCATGATCCAAACGCATGGTCGGCTGATATTATAAGGTCATGTCACTCAACAAAGAACACTAAGTTATGACATTTTTCTTGCAGACGCTGCACAGCTTCTATTTATTTGCCGAATTGAAATGTTTTATGGTTAAGTAAGCCATAAGCATGAAGAAAAATCACAAATGATATTCAAATAAATATCACTTATGAGCAGCAAGGCTGCATCTCAAATGGTTCCCTGCAGTGCACTACGTAGGAATTAAAATACAGGCTGCTGGAAAATAAGAGTCACTGGTGATTTTATAACTTCTGTGGCACACTAAAGAGGAAGCAGGGAGCCACTTCAAAGTACAAATGTATTATTAACAGCTTGTTGCTTAAATGATGAATTGGTATCTGGAGACATTCGAGGTAGAGGCATCAAACCTAAAAAATTCTACTTAAATTCTAGTAAGTAATCCAAGATATTCCAAGTACACAATATGATAAGATAACGCATTTGTGTCCGTAAATGAAAAAGTGAGTGTAAAATGGATACATTATTATTGATAATGTAATGCATCATATTTTGCTTAATGTTTAATATATGAACCCTGACTGACCCTGCACGATTTAGCACTGGGCCTCAACCCATTATCCTCTTACCCTCCCTCTATATAAAGCATTCCGCCGCCCTGTCACGAGTGATGAATTCAATTTCCTTTGCCGTCTTGTTTTGCAGGGGCTTTGTATTGTAATGCATTGAACGCCTACTTCTCTACCTGGTCTACTTAGGTGTGTTTTTTTTTTTTTTCCTGTGGCGCCTATCAGCTTCTCGGCTCAACCGAAATTGAACAAGCAATAGCTTTTCTCTCTCTGGGGATGCACAGATATACGGGCATTGTGCTGAACTGAACTGTGGCTTGTTCTGTTACATTTTTCACCCGGAATGCTGTTTTTTGTCTTTATTAGCTAATGCAGCTACAATTGGCTTCATGTCTTTCAGATGCCGGTGAGTTTAATAATTCATCTGCCAGCCCCAGCTGCCTAGGATGCGACTGAACATATGCCATCATTGCAGACAACTTCAATCATGGAGCTGCTTTTTTTTTGTTTTGGTTTTTGTGAATTGATTTTGAATTCATGAGCTTGATGAGTGGAATTTTGATTTGAAGAAAGCGGCTCTTTGATACGACATGGATTATGTACAAAAGAAAAAAAAAACCTTTGTGTAAAGCGTTTATCACGGAATCAGAGCATAATAAATCTCCTATTTCTCTTCATTCGGTGCTTTACTGCTGCATCACCCCAGGGGTGTTAACTCGCTCGCTCTTACCGAGTCGTTTACGGATTAGGATGGCTATACCTGTAGTTGCATTCAAAGGTTGATTCATTTTAACTAAAGCACAGCAGACAATGACACCAACCTGAGCTTGTGTCTGTTTATGAGTCTACTGAGTGCTTTGCTTTGCATTTGTTTCCCCACGTTTCTGTTTCTCCGTGTTCTGTCACTTACCAGAGAGAAACATAAATGGGTCTCTTTCTCCATGTTTTGTCCATTAATGCGGAGGACAGTTCCAAAATTCTGCACAAGCTTGGAGGAGAAACAAGGGTTTTTTTAGTTATAAGAAAATACAATCACGCTAAAAAAAGTTACATGGAACTGTTGAAACCTTTTGGAAAAAAATGCATGAGGCTGTGCAGTGAGGAAAATAGCAAGAGAAGAGCACAGTTTCTGAACTCCACAGTTCAGTTCAACTTTTTCAAATGTCATAATCCACTGTAAGACACCATCTTCATGACCAGATTTTTGTAAGAAGCCATTCCTAAAAGCAAGCCAGCAAATGTAGCCCCCGAACACAAAATGTCACTGGAACCACAAATGGAATCATGTAACGAGGTAAAAAGAGGCAAAATTGAACACTTTGGTTCCGACGTTTAGCAAGAAAAGGGTCATGGGTTTGAATCCTACTTTCAGCACACCACCACTGGGTTCCAGAGCAAGACCCTTAACCACAAGTTGTTCCAGGGAGACTGCCCCCTGTAGTTAGGGAATGGAAGTCGCTTTAGATAAAAGCGCCTGCTAAATGCCGTAAATGTAAATGTATCGCAGAGAAAAATCCACCAACAATAAATATATTTCTAAAAGAAAAATACCCCCCACCCCAATTTCTCTCGGGCAACTTCCCGCTTTCTCTGGGGCATAATAATGAAGTTGTGGTAAGCCCCCTTGATGTCTATTAGAATAGCTAAAGAGCTGTCAATTTAACGACACATCGACTTTAGTTGATTTTCACAGAGGATGACAATAATTCTGGAGTTCACAATATAAAGATTCAGGAATGGTCCTAAATGTTCAGAATTTGAAACAAAAATGTCCTGAACATCGTAATCATTTATTTCAAAGCTAGTCTACTTTCTTGTGTACCTGGAACTGGTGGACTGTCCTCAAACCCCTATATTTGTGATACTGTCATAAACGAGTCTTGTATTGCAGTCTACAATACAGTGTATCTGCCTATTCCACTTGTTAATAGAGTGTGCAGCGGACCTTTTCGCATTCCACAATTCTCATTTGCTCTGCCTTTAACAGTTTTTTAGATAAAGGTAAAATGACTTTACTGGTTCGTCTATCACTTCTCTTTGTCTAAACTCACTTTCCCCTCTCCTTCTTTCTTTTGTTCTCTCTGTCTCTCTCACCAGCCTGTGAGCTAATGAACCAGGGCATCCTGGCGTTGGTGTCGTCTACTGGCTGTGCTGCGGCGAACGCTCTGCAGTCACTGACAGATGCCATGCATATCCCACACTTGTTCATCCAGAGGAACGGAGACGGCACACCCCGGGCAGAATGTCAGCTCAACCCCAGTCCTGACGGAGAGAGGTACACTCTAGCCGCCCGGCCTCCGGTGCGACTGAACGACGTCATGCTGACGCTGGTCTCGGAGCTGAGGTGGCACAAGTTCATTGTGTTCTACGACAGCGAGTACGGTGAGTGCTATGGTGTTGCCACAGTTGGGTGCACTGAGTCAGTCGCATGGTCCTGAATAACTCCGAGAGCAGCTTTAATTATTACCTGTGTTTAAAGAGTTTCTGACTATTGTTCCCCTCTGCCATCCAGTTATAACTGATAAATCATAACTCATTTTCTCTTCGTCCTTAATAAAACAGGCTGAACATATGCAAATGACCTCTATTGTGATTAGCTGCATTGTATTATGCCATATTCATAAATAGTCCTAGCTGTAACACTGCTTATAACTTCTGTGTGAATGGGCGGGGAAGTTGTTTACAGAAAAGTGAATATATCAAAGAATATTTAATGAAAATTCAAAATCGGCTTAGTTATAGGTTATGAGTTTGCGCATACAAACACTCACACACACACACACACATCTCATCTCCTTAGGGATGCCCACTGTTAATTAAGGTTACCATCAGAGATAGAGTACAATAGAGTGTGTATGTACAGTATCATGCAAAAGTTTTAGGCACCTATGCAAATTGTTTCTCAGCGTGAGATAAAGTGTCTTTCTGCTAGCAAGGTTAACATTAGAATAAATACAAACAAGAAAGCAGTAAAAAGAATCAAGATTTGTTTTGTTTGTAAAAAGTAGTTGCTGGGTTCCAGATTTCTCCTTGGTTCTTCCAGCCGTTGTTTGAATTGTGGACTGATTAAGTCAAACCAGGTTTCTGATGGAAACTTTTTTTTAGCTTCATTTTATTTAGTAATAATAATGTGAAATTTAGATGAATCCTCCCTGCTCATCTGAACAATTTTAAAATATTATTTTCTCAGGGGTCTGAGAGTTTTGCACAGTACCATGTATGTGTGTGTGTGTGTGTGTGTGTGTGTTCTACAGAGTGGAACTCGCACAGCAGTGGAGTTTTTAAACTGTGTCCACTTACTGTCCACTCTGATGTGTAAGCTGTTGTTCCCCTCTATAGATGTACAGTTCATGACAGGTCATCCAGTGGCTGCACAGTGAGTGTTGGTCATCCTTCAGTTCTTCCTCAGTGGTCCGGTCAGTGACACTGAAGTGTTTAAAACTCCAGCAGCTCTGGGCCTGATCCACTGTGTGACAATGAAAGACTAATCCCAGTCAGAGCTGACAGGGCTGCCAGCAGATAGGCCTACTAGTGGACTGTTAAAGAAAGAGAACATACGTTAATCTTATCAAAGAAACACAGATAAAGGTATTATGCCATAATCAGATAAAAAGTGCCACTGCAGATTAATGGACATTTGCTTTCCTGTGATATTTGTCAGTCCCAACTCTCTTACGATGTATAATGTAGCCATCAACATCGAAAAAACTTGCAAAGAACTAAAGATTCCCCTCGACACACGAGAGTTTGTTCTCTTAGTCTCCAGTGAGCTGAATGATATTCAGCATATTCAAACCAGTTTTACTGAAACATTCAGTGATTCACTTGAATTGTGTTTGACAGCTGAATGGAAAGTTGTCTTTTGACTGGCATCTTAAAACAAGACAACTTCTTTCATATTAGCGCCGGGAAAGTTCATGCGTTATTGTCGCGTTAACGCATTATTTATTTAACGGCAACAGTTTTGTCATGCGTTTTAAAAAATCCTTTTATTGTGGAAGTTTGGTGTGTTCACTGAAGTAATGCGGGTGTTGTGCTATTTAATATAGACAAAAGTCATGGGACGCCTGACCCCCGCGAAAACCAGCCGACACGTACAGCGGTCCCATTACTTTTGTCCATATACACCTAATGTGACTTTAATAATACTACATCCAGAATCATACATTCAGATGTGTTTGAAAACTGCACTCTGTTTTTCTATAATAAACTAGATAAAACATGAATACCCTGCAGTGGCAAATAGCTTTGGTTTTATATTTGATTTGATTACATTAATGTTTAAGTTGAGATTTACAGAAATAT
>JBBPCY010072698.1:0-10839 GCA_037974405.1 Brachyalestes nurse
CTTTCATAGATTATAGATTCAGGGCCCACAACTTAAATGATTTCAAGTACTTAGTTGTTCATTTGTACATAATTTGGGCTTCCAACTCATTAAACCCATGAAAACAGGAATTTAAAAAATTAGAATACTGTGAAGACAACACCATTTACTTCTCAGTTGTTGCAGAAAAAAAAGAAAGAAATTAGGATCACATCAAATCAATCAAATATGGTACTTTCAAAACGATATGTCAGTCTTCAATACTTGGTTGGGAATCCCTTAACCCTCTGAGGTCCGAGGCCTTTCTGGCACTTTGAGGCACTTTGCTACACCTTTACATTTTTAAGTATTTCTTCTCACTAAAAACTTCTATGCCAAAGTGACAAATATTGTTATATTCTGGAAAGCCTCAGCAACAAAAATATGTGAGGAAGCCAAGATTTCCTTGATGCTTGCTGTCAGCTCTTCTTTGTTTTTGGGGCTGGTGGACCTCATTTTTCTCTTGATAATACCCCAAACCTGTGCAGGTGTTTTGAGTTTAGTAGATGAGTTGTGTGTGTTTAAAAACAATCATGCCCCGTAAAATTTGGGCTGATGTCTTCACAGTATTCTAATTTTTTTCCTGTTTTCATGGGTTTTATGAGCTGGAAGCTCAAATTATGTACAAATAAACAACTACTTGAAATCGTTTAAGCTGTGGGCCCTGAATCTATAATCTATGAAAGTGTAAAGTTTTGAATGGAATTATGGAAATTAATAAACTTCACCATGATATTATAAGTTTTTGGAAAGGGTCTGTATACTGTCAGAGTGAGGAGTTGAATAGTTTGATGGC
Organism: Brachyalestes nurse; assembly: GCA_037974405.1. Lineage (NCBI taxonomy): Eukaryota > Metazoa > Chordata > Actinopteri > Characiformes > Alestidae > Brachyalestes > Brachyalestes nurse. Next base: position 815 of record JBBPCY010072698.1, read on the forward strand.
CACAGGTAGGAAGGACTTCCTACGATGCTCAGTAGTGCATTTAGGACTCCTCTCCAACACCAGTCAGCTTTTATGAATGACTTTTAAAACTGGTGATGGTATTTTGTGACACCGCTGTAAAGCCTGAGGCTTAAGGACAATGATGTCTACAAATGACATCTGCTGATCAGGAGTTTGCATGCATGAACTCCTGCAACTTACACTGGGCACGTTATCTATTTTTTTGGAATATTTTCATATAATGCTCCACCTGAGATTTTTGATCAGAGATCAAACAACACATGACTCCACCAAAAACATTTCAGATGAATACAGGGGCACTGTGAGAGGGACTTTAGAGCAGCTAGTGGTCTAGTAGTTAGGGAATTTGCCCTACGATCAGAAAGTCATGGGTTCGAATCCCAAGACTGCTAGTGGCATCTCTGAATACCCTGAGCAGGGTACCGTCCCCATTCACTCTTCCCGGGCGCTGTGTTCCTGGCTGCCCACTGCTTCACTTGGGTGAATGGGTTAAATGTAGAGAAGAATTTCATGCTGTTCACACTGTGTGCTGTGGTGTGTTCATGTATGATATAATGGTCACTTTTTACACTTTAGGATGATTCCAGGATGATTGTGTAAAAAAGAATACTGGGGCCTGGTATTATACAATATTGCCTTGTGTTAGGTCGAACAGGACTTGCAACTGTTTTCCTCTTGTTTAATTAAAATACTTGTTTAATTAAAAAAGACAAGCAATCCAAAACACAACAGAAGGTAATCAGATTACATTATTCTTTGGTTTCATGCAGTGGTTATCAAGCTGTTTCTCGGGGGCTCCTAGATGGTCAACCCAACTGTAACGCATAGGAAGAAAAATGAATGATTGACTTTAACTAAATATATTTTGCCATCAGGTTCCATGAAATTGCCTTAGGTGAGCTTAAAGCAATTGTATTAACAAAGAAATGTAAACTGAAAATAAAAATTAAAAATCCACACTTTATGCACATTGTGTGTGGCCTGCTTGGTAGGGGGGCTTCCCTGAGGACTGGTTGAAAAACCACTGGATTAGATTACACATTGCATATTTAAATAGCTAACCAGTAATCTGTATTGTAATACATTTTAATGGAGCTCTCCCTAACTTTGGGAGATAGGGGACAAAGGAAGAAGGCTGGGGCAAGTCAGCAACAAGTGATGCAGTTCTATCAACACAAACCAAAACAAGTGACCAGAATGTCCAGAAACTATTGTCAGGCAAGCAAAGAGAGCAAAACAGTCACAAAAATAAAAAATGGAGCGAAGTGGTGACAAGACACACACAATGTACTCTTGCACAGGGAGTCAAAATAATTGCATGCTCCAAACAAATCATTTGTAATGTGCACTGAATTATTTTTCTAATTCCTTTAGTCAGCATGGCCATGACATTGTTGGTTGAGTGCCAAGTCCAACTCTTTAGCAGTGCTAGATCCACAAAATCCCTTTGTCTGTAGAAGATCCAGTAGCACATTTCTGTAGCAACAAGTCTCTCTGGGTCCATTGGCAGGCCTGTCTAGCAGAACCGGGTCCATTAGTAGTCCATTAGTGCTGGGTCTAATGGCAGCTTTCCATAGGCATAGTGAGTCGGATATGCATTTGGGCATTTTGCATGCAATCAAATCCGTATATGTTGTCTGTGGTACAATCTTTAGACTGACCTGGAATTATCTGTATAGAATCAGAAAAGTTTACTGATCCCAGAGAAAATTGCATATGCTTCAACTGCTCAGTCACATAGGGACACAAAGACAAAAACAATATGAAATATTATAAACATAAATTCAAAATAAAATAAAACTATCCAGAAAATAATCTGCACTACATACAAAAATGATGCCAGTAAAAGAGGTGGATATAAATACTAAGGATGGATAAGTAAAGTTTCTACTGAAGCCATCTGAATTAACATTAATGGTTTTGCAGTTGTACTCTAGACCTACACTCATAGTAACATAACAGTGATACAGCACCATAAGAAACTAAGAACAAATCATGATAATATAATACATTTGCACACAATAAGAAATTGCACATCTGATTAGCCTATGTGTTAGCCTCTCAGTTAGCTCCCAGGTTGTGGAATGAACTGCTTCGTCACATCAGGCTGGCTCCTAGCCTCTCTGTTTTTAAATCTCATCTTAAAACGCATCTTTATTCCATGGTTTTTAACTAACAGTGAGGCTGAACATTTTTGTGGGCTTAATCTATTGTATTATATTATTATTAGTATTATTATTATTTATATATGTATGTATATAATTGATCTACATTGAGAGTGTCTATATGATCCTTGGTCAGGATTTAATGATGGTGCTGTAATAAATGAATAGAATCCATTTTTAACAGCTGGGAGTGGGGAGTTTAATTTAATTTCACACATCTGTAAATGGTCTCTTTACCTAATTTCTTATTCTGCTTTAGGTTCTGCTGATGGTCAAAAGGATGACTGGCCTTTTTTTCCCTCAACCTATGGCAATAAACCTGGAGGCAGCGTCACAGGCTTATTAGGTTTACAATTTGAAATTGTGGTGTTTTCTGTCACTGGTTTGCAGGGACAACTTGCTGTCTTCGTTTAAGGGAGTGAACTGAAAGACCTCTTTTAATGTGTCACGCTAATTAGCTGCACTCAGCTCTCTGAAGTGTCATAATCCACATTGCTGTGAGTCTTCTCCAGCCTCAGCAGTGCTATGTAAATAAATTAGTTAGAATAAGCTGGCAGTGGTCCATAATAGAATAACGGTAGTGTAAACAAAAATAGGCATTGTAAACAGGACTGTTGCTCTTCTGTTTGCTCCCTCTGGCAGTAGTTTATGAGAGCAGCATAACGGGCATGGAAATTTGCATAAAGGCTTTTTTCACTGATCTTTTCAGTGCTGAATGATGGCCCTGGAACATGACCCTCCATAGTTTCACACCCAGTCATGTGCCTAACGCATGATACTGGGCATTCACGTGACTGGGTGTGAAAGTACAGAGGGTCATGTTCCAGGGCCATCTTCATGCTGTCCAAAATTGACCCACATTTTGTGAGCGTTAACCTTTAATTAAGATTAAATCACAGATTTGTTTTTTGAATTCTTTTGTCATACACACCGGTCATGTGACGCACCGGAAGTGAAGCGCGTCACCCGGTATGTAAACTAGGAATGGGTAGTCCCCCATCATTATTGAGTCCCCCACCTGACCCAACTTGTCTCATCTCCAGCTGGTACCATGAGTACAGTAAACCCCCCTTCTCGTGGGGGGTATGTTCCAAGAGCACCCGTGTATAGTGAAAAAACGCGTTGTTGTGTTGTGGTAAAAAAATGCCTAAAAATACATTCATAGTGTAAATCCTAAATATGCCCCCAAATATGCTCCCAAAACACTTTTATTTCATTTTAAACTCCGTTTAATACATTACCCTTAACGAAAATATATAGGTAAGCCCGTATTCGTACTGTACAGTTTACACTGAACTCCTGCAGTGCTGGAATGTAAATACCAATAGTACCCCTGTACAGACTGTACTGTAATTTATGCACGGGCATTTTCTTTGGTATGTGCTGTCATTTTCTTTGGTATAAAAAGTTAAAATACAGTAAGAAATTAGCGTAATTTTTAATACAGTAAAATGTACGGGTAATCACCAATAATTTTATTTATTTATTTATTTATTTTTAAATTTTAATTATTGGTGATTACCCGTACATTCTACAATTTACTGTTTGCCGGGCGGCGCATCTTTTTCAGGGGCTTCAGGAGGAGTTGTATTGTAGTGATCCGCCGGTTAAAGCAGACAGTAATAAAAATACAGGTCTTTAAGAAGAACAAAGAGAAAAAACAAGAGAAACACTCAAGATGAGTCAGGGGCGGACTGGCAACCTGTGCGTTCTGGAAAAGTCTGATGCACGGCGGTACTTGGCCTGTCTTTCTTGGCCGAGACGCAGACCTCTACGCAGCTGGTGAAGAAACCCCAGGCTGTTTTTTAGTCTCAGTCCGCCCCCGGTCTGAGTACATTGGTATTTAACCATCCCAAAACGCGCTTTCTTTGTGTTCTCCCGACAGTACAAAAACTGTCATTTATTTTATATGGAAATGTAGCTGAATTTACATTAATATTTGTTACAAAATTAGTGAATTATATTTATATCTATTTATATATAATAATTTAGCACTAAAATGCATTAAGAATTATATACTGCCACAAGAAAAGCAAAAGAATTGTGGAGGATATCTGTGATTTTCATGAATTTGCTGGAGTTTTCGGCAACAATTATTAGTTCGGTTCTCAGAAAAAATGACTGAATCCGAAACACATTAATTTCATTTTAAACTCAGCTTAATACATTACCCTTAACGAAAATGTAAACGAATATACGCACTGGACAGTTTACACTGAACTGCCGTCTCCCACAATTAATTCATACAAGCATGTTTTCTTTGGTATAAGCAGGTAAATACAGTCATTTTTTAGTCATAAAAATACAGTAAAATGTACGGGTAATCACCAATATTTTTTACAGTTCAATAATTTACTTTTCATTAGCGACGCGTCTTATTCAGGGGGCTTCAGGAGGAGTCGTAGTGTAGTGACCCGCCGGTTAAAGCAGACACTGGATGGAGATTGAGTTCAACAGCCTCTTTGAATTTAATTTAGAGTAATAAAAATACAGGGCTTTAAGAAGAACAAAACGAAAAACAAGAGAAACATTCTAGATGCTCCACAGGGGAAATTCTGGTTTGCAGCTGCCACAGATGCAATCAACAGCAAGGAGAAATAAATAATGTTCTCGCATTGACGGTTTTTCACATCCTAAGACGTGCTTCTGGACAGTACAAAAACATTTATACAGTTATATTTTATATGGAAATGTAGCTAAATTTACTTTAATATTTATTTAACAAAATTAGTTAATTATATTTTCTTAATAATTTAGAACTAAAATGCTAAAACAAATATTGCCATGAAAAAAGCAACAAAAAAAAAAGAGAATATTTGCAGTTTCTGCGTTATTGTGGGGATTTCCACATACAATTATCAGTTAAGTTCTCGGAAAAAATCCGCTACTCTTGATCCGCATAAAACGGTGGGATTACTTTACTTCGATTATTTTCTTATATTCCATTTCACCATGTGTGTGTGTGAGAACGCAGATTCCCAGTTGGAATCTTAACTCTCATAGTAACTGTCCGGCCTCACTTCCCCTTCATCCACCAAACCAAAAATAGCACTGCTTGATAAGTGGAATGGTATGTACTGGAAGTGTGATGTATTCCTCACTAACCTCAGTCTCGTTTTTGAGTTTTAGCCCAGTCGCTACACCACAGACCGAAGCTGCATCACACTTCTCGTCTCACTGCTCACCAGGCAGGCAGCTGAGTGGGCCATGGTAGTCCTGAGAATGACCAAATGAGCTTTCGTCCGAAGCCAGCCACTCTGACCCTGTTACCGGCAACCCTCCGGACCTCGGTCTACCATCACCACTGAATCAGCAGCCGTCGGTTCTCCACCTCCAATTGTGGACCACTCAGGAGCCTGGGAATCCAAGCAGTTAGGGCACGCCTCTCTGTCCCCAGAGGAGAGGGCGAGACGATATCGCGAAGGCCTCTGCACCTATTGTGCCTCCCCCACTCACCATCATGTCATCTGTCCTCCCTGTCCGGGAAATGGTCAGACCAGGTGAATAGGGGAGGAACTCACCTGGTCCCATCATCATCATCCCCTGCACCACCCTGACCGTTTCCTGCTTCACTATACAGACTCACATTAAATTGAGCCTTGAACGGGTCGTGACCACCGCCTTTGTTGATTTGGGGGTGGCGGGGAACTTCATCGACCAAGCTTATGCTGCTTTGTTGAATGTGTAGCTGGAGGCATTATCCAAGCCGTTAGACATCACTGCCATCGACAGTTGGACCCTAGCCTCCAGGAGCATCACTCACCAGACCACACCTCTCACCCTCATCATTGATGATCACCAGGAATGGATGCTGCTCATCATCACTTCCCTCACCTCTCCTCCCATCCTGCTTGAACAGCCCTGGCTCATCCAACATGATCCCCTCATTTCTTGGACGCAGCACAATATCCTCCAATGGGGTCCGACCTGTCAGGAGCTAGGTCTCCGGGCTAGGACGTGCTCTGAGGAGTCAGAGGCTCCCAACGTCGACCTGGGGGCCATTCCCATCCTGTCCCGTGACCTGAATGTGCTGTCCAATTGCCTCCACATCGTCGTTACGACCTCGCCATTGACCTCCAACCAGGCACGGTACCACCCTGCGGCCATCTGTTCTCATTATCTGTGGGAGAGCATAAGGCTATGGAGGAATATGTAGCCGAAGGGCTATTTAATGGTACCACCAGGCCCTCCTCCTCTCCCGCTGCTGCAGGTTTCTTCTTTGTGCCCTCTCCGGTGCTTCCATCTTTACTAAACTGGATATCCAGAGTGCCTACAACCTTGTTCGCACCAGAGAGGGCAATGAGTGGAAGACAGCATACATCACTCCCACTGGCCATTATGAGACCTTAGTTATGGCCTTTAGCCTGTGCAAGAGTCCCGCAGCTTTCCAACAGTTAATGCTGGATATGCTGGACTGTTGGGCATTTGCTTATCTGGACGACATAGTCATAGTAATTGCGTAGTCTACCAATTAGAAAGGGTTCATCCACTACACTACACAGGGCTAACAGTTCGGCCAGATTCCTGACATCTTTAAGCATTTCACCATTATGGGTCCTCCACTGCTGCACATGTGCATAGGCTCCATGTGAGGCCCACGTGTTGTGTTTTGCTGAAGCACTTTGTCACTTTATTAACATCCTTCTGAGCGTTTGCGTGTTTATTTCTTATTAAGTGCCACTGTGCTTTCATCTGAATCAATTAATGTAATTATTTGCTCGACTGAACTCCTTAATGATTTCTTGCCATATTATCTCTGCTCTGGCTGATTATTTTAAAGATGCTCTTGACTTAAAGAAGAGACTTAAGTGTTTCTTTAAAGCTCGAGAATAGCTTGAGAAGAAGTATAATTTTGATTGCAAATGCCGATCATCTGCAGGTGCAGGTTACAGCAGTGCTGAGCTACCTCTCACAAATGCACCAGAGTACTAAAGTCTAGAGAGGGTGTTAAAACAAACTGGTAACCACTAAGCTGTATTTATCCTTCAGAGAGCCAGAATGTTCGCTGTGTCCAAAAATGGAAAATTCATAGACTAGTAATAAATACGCCATGTTAAGGCAAATCTGAATGACTGACTGGGACACTTTCAGAGGAGAGCTTCAGTGATGTGACATCCCATACGTCACCTCACTCACACATCCTCTAAGAGTATGAATAAGAGCTAAATCTCCTTACTGATGTTCAACTCTGTGCAGTATATTGTATTGTGATGGGACTTACCACTGCCTAGGGCATTTGTAAATATTCACATATGAATGCACTGTAAAAATTCACACATTTAGCATTGGCCATGAGGGATGATGTGCCACACCTGAATGGCGAAGTATAAATTCAGACTTAGCCGGACCTGCTTTGTGCTGTGCAGAAAAACGAATGACCCAGCAAGCTGATGGGTCGGAGGCTGCCAGGAAAAGAAGTTATGTGGGACTCGGAAATTGAACAAACAAGTCAATACAGTTGTGTGGCGATCTTTTACCTAGCAGTCCACCAAGGGTGACAGGCCCTGCTGAAATGTGGGCCTCTATCTGTTATTTGTGGGGAAGCATGCTCAGCCTGGGGGAATTTCATCTGAGATCGACACCTTGGAGATTATTGTATTCACCTCGCATTATGAACCATGGGAGTCTGCTGGCAACCCACAGTTACAGAGGGTGAATTTCAGCTATATCCATTCTCCTCAAGACCCACAGAGGAGGAGGTCACAACATTGCCCGAGAGAGTGCTCTGACCAGCTACTTGTCAACCGTACCCACTTTCAAATCATACATATGCACATGTGCGCTCGACTAGAGTTGCCATCTAAATAAGAATACTTTGTTTCAATGAAATAAAAATGTGTTATCTGTTGAGAAAGTACTTTTGCTCCCAGCTGTACTTATTTTCTAGGAATTCCTGGTATTATTCTTTTGAATCTTTTAAATCTCTTAGCTAATGTTGCCTGGAGAGTTTTCAAAGAGCCCTGAAAACACAATTGTGCACCTGAGTCCTCTGCGGGGCCCCCTGCTGCTGTTTCAGAGAACCCACTCTCTGTATGCTAACATTTTTGTCAGGAATCCATGCTCTTCTGTGGGTCAGACAAGGGAATAATAAGAAAGATAGGGAGAGCTGATGGAAGGAAGAAAGAGAGAGGGAGGCTCTGAGCCACTGCCAACTTTCTCCCCAGGGTGAAGGGCCATCATGTGAGAGAGCAAGCTGGATGAAAGAAGAAGAAAGGGAGGGGTTGTTTGCTGAGCTGCCATCATTGACCATAAAAGCCTTTCAAACTCCGCCCTGTTCAGAAGTAGCAACATGACTGCGGCCTTCAGCACTGCCCGTTTTAACGTTTAAGGTTTAATATCTCTCTCTCTCTGTTTCTCTCTGACACTGTCTCTCTCTATCTCTTTCTTTCTTTCTCTCTCTCTGTCTCTGTCTCTATCTCTCTTGCTCTCTCTTTGTTCTTTCTTGGTGTCTTCTCTTCTCCACAGTTTTATTACTTTGTTTTTTTATTTAGCCTAAAAAGTGGAGAATTTCATTGAACACAGTTCTGTTCATAACCAGAATGGAAATGTTTTGGTGACACCTTTGAAAAGTTTTACATGGGGTAATTAAAAGTTCCTTTGCTAGTCTATCACCCTGTCATTTTTGGAAGAGGTGCTGATAGGGGTTTGCATATCTCTCTCTCTCTTTCTCTCTTTTCTTTTTTCTTGTGAAAAAATGGCCACGAGTAGGCAACTATTGTTCCTCATTCTTACCCCCCATAGACAACCTCATTCTTACCCCCCATAGACAGTTTACTCCCGAGCCACTGAAAAACTTTATGCAAGAGGTGTTGTTGTGGAATGTATTATTTTGGACCTTTCTCGAATGAAAATTCTCGCTTACTGAATACTGAATTTGCTCCAGCGCCTGGTTATAAAAGACCATGCCACATGGTGAAACAGAAACCTAAATATATTAAAATCCACTCCTTCTTTATCAAGGAGTTCAGGCTTATGTGCTATGGGGAGGATCATTGGCAGGATCAAATTGCATTAGATTCAGTTCCGAATGTTCTGAGAGTGGGCATGAATTTCAAGCAAGTACATTAATTGATATTCATGTCTGCTCGCATATCGCATCATGGGACATCTCATTAGTTCAGAATGCTGTGGGACACTGTACAAAGCTCTAGAAAGAACATGTACAATAAGTGCTGTACAAAGAGTGTACAGCTAGTTAAACCTAGTTTGTTTCACATTGTAAACATCAAGACTCTTGCCAGGAACTATGCTTCAGAGTAGAGCCCTGCATTGGGAGCGGGATCCCGCAGGACCCAGCGCAAATCTCACGCGATTGGGCGGTTTTAGGGTTGCTGCGGGCAGGAGCAACAGAGAGATCGGGCAGGAGCAGGCTGGAATGGTCAGAAATTCAGCAGGAGCGGGATTTAAAAAATAGTCCTGCACAGGGCTGTACTTCAGAGTTCATTGTTCTTTAAGTTTCTGGACTCATTTGTTTTCATAGTGAGAATTAAAAGTTGCATTTCTCATTGTGTAAGAAGTTATGTGCTCATCACAAGACTTGGGTTTATTACTGCATAAAGCTGTCTCATGCATGTGTATCAGGTGTTTTGCCCCCCTGTATCTTGCTATCGTAATATGTGTATATTTGAGAGGAAGTAGTCTGTGATTTGGCAGCCTATGGAGTTAACCTGTTTGCCTGTTTGGAGTTAGCTTGTGATGAGTGCAATGATTTTACTTTGTCATGATACATATACCCTCTAATCAGCTGGCAGCAGTTCAGATGTAAATCCATCCATTTATTTTCTAAAAGTTGATTGTTTATGTGCGTTATGTGTGAACATGCAACATATGACATCAGGG
>JBBPCY010072699.1:0-10839 GCA_037974405.1 Brachyalestes nurse
GGGACTGGACTGGAAATGAGAGTCTTTGAAAGTCCTTCAGGAAGCCTGGAGAACTGTTCCTCAAGAACACATTAAAAATATAAGAAAGTTTATATGTAAATACACTGATCGGGCATAACATTGAAACCAGTGAAGTGAATAATATTGATTTTTTTGACTCATTACAGTGAGAAGACAGTGAGTGAAAAGTCAGTTCTTGTCGATGTTGGAAGCAGGAAAAATGGTTGAGTTTGAGGATCTGAGACGCACTTTGACAAGAACCAAACTGAGCATCTCCAACATCGCAGGTCTTGTGAGCGGGGTTCCTGGTGTGCAGTGTTCAGAACCGGAGAACCGGTGACAGGATCATGGACACCTGAGAGAGTGATGTGCGATGGGAGTGAAAATTAGCTTAGCTGGTCTGATTCCACAGAAGAGCTGCTTTAGCTCAACTGCTGAAGTAGCTAATGCTGCTTTAATATATTAAGTGTCAGAACACACAGTGCAGCGCCCCCTGCTGCATATGGGGCTGCGTCGCTGCAGACCAGTCAGAGTGCCCATGCTGACCCCGGTCAGTGGACACGAGAGCATCAGAACTGGACTGTGGAGCGATGGAGGGGGTGGCCTGGTCCGACGATCACATTTTCGTCATGTGGACGGCCACTATAACAAGAAGGCAGTTAACAAATCCAGTTAAGTCATTTGAGAGACATACAAAATATACATTATCCTAATGTTCAGGTGTATAAAAGTATTCACAGGACTGCTTTTTTATTACTTTTATTTCACTTTCACTTTGTATGGAAGATATTGAGTAAGCGATGCAGAGTTAAATTTTCTTACAGTGCGATCCAGAGTTTTGTTTAATCTTGCTTTATTGCCCCGTCTCATTTCTTGTATTTTGTTCTCATTCTTGTAATTCTTAGTCCACCACCCTCCCTCCCAGCTGAGTTTACCGTGTCTGGATCTTCGCCTCTGGCCAGAAATAGCTGGTTGCTGTCATGTGACCCGCTCTGAGAGAGCCTCATTAACCCAGCTGGCATTCAGACCACTGGCACGTCCAGCTGGCGCTGAGATCCTGGCACAGGCAGGGAAGGAACAGCTGGAGAAAGAAACCATGCACATCTGGAATTATCACAGGAGCTGTCAAGGCATCAGTCTGACTGGCTTTCCTGTGGCATTTCGGTTGGAAAGAAACATTCCTGGGAACAAGTGTCTTGTAGATCACTTTCTGTGATGTTTGGGTTCACTTTAAATGCTCTCTAGTTCCTCAAGGGTGTCCTCCTCATGTTTGTTGATGTAGTCTGGCATGTTCTCCTTGTGTTTGGTGTGATGGTTTAACATGTTCTCCTTGTGTTTGTGGAGATAGTCTAGCGTATTCTTGTCCTTGCTGAGGTGCTGTAACCTGTTCTCCTTGTGTTTGGTGAGATGGTCTGGCATGTTCTTGTTTTTGAGATAGTCTAGCACAGTGGTTCCCAACCTGGGGTCTGGGCCCCCTTAGGGGGCTGCTAGAGATCGCAGGGGGTTACCAAGATTATATCTGTACACATTAAATTAATAAAATCCCAATGTCTGAGCAACGTAAAAGGGTGTGTGTATATGTGTGTGTGTGTGTGTGTGTGTATGAGTATAAGAACAAAAACCTACAACCGCTGTTTATTTATTGCAAATAAAAGTTTGTAATTAATCACTTTATTCTTTGTTGTGCGGGTAGGAGTTGGGGTTGGGGGGCCTGGCTTGTCTTGGACACAGGCAAGGGGGGCTTCAAGGAAAAAAGGTTGGGAACCACTGACCTAAAGGAAACATAAAGGTACATAAGATTTAGGAGCTCCTCCAAGTGACTACTGAAGAAGAAAACCGTGGAAGAATTTAATGTAGTCATTGTGCAGGTTTGCTGAGTAATTGGACTTGTTTGTAAGTCACTACAACTTTGAAGACCGCGAATATGGAGGATGAAACGATGGCGGATGCAACATCTACTGCACTACCTAAAACTGTCCACAGGAGGGAGCCAAGTACACGCAAAGAGCGCTCCTTAGGCTCGTTAGTCAAAGAAAGTAAAAAATGGCACAATTGACTGCAAGAGTGGGAGAAATAGATAACAATGGGGAACATGTAGATAAGGTTGAAATGGAAGCTCTGCATTTTTTCCGGAAATGAGTGTCATACCGGTATTAGAGGATGAAGGAGCTGCTGAGCAGTCTAACTGGTTTGAGCTAAAGTCAGCTGTTATTAAAAGATTTATGCTAGAGACTGAAAATTGGATTAAGAAGCGCCTAAGACAATCATGAGGATAGCAGAGGTGTTCAGCGAGACAAGAGATGGCTCTGGTTGTGGAAACACATCTGTTGTGTAAGAGAGAGGAGATAAATAGAGGTGTCCTTTTGGCTCAGGCAGCATCATTAAAAACTATGCAGGACAACTGTATCTTCAAAACAAACAGAAATCAAGAATGATAAAAAAAAACACCTGAGAGGCAGAATACCTGTGCTTTAGCAGGACAGGAAACGTGTGCATATACTGGGGCCGGAAACAGAGAATGTAAAGCTTAAGTCCTTTACTTAAGTTGCTGATTCTTAGTGGAAGGAGGATGGAGATTTTGCTCCGTACCATGGGGCAGGAAAGGCTTGTGCATTGTTATGTGGTGTCAGAACTGGAAGTCAGTGGGCTTAAAGAGAATAGTTAGAAATTCCTCTTTAAAAGGAGAATATTCCTCAGAAGATATAATACCTTTCGTATATGGTATGTTATCAATAGTCCATATGCAATTAAAACAGCAATTGGCTGTATTGTTAACGGGTCTATCAGGAGAGCCAAAGAATTTCCATACTCTGAAGAACGATTACTGAATTTTACCATGAATTTCAATTTGGACTTCTCAGACTGGAGCTGTGATGACAAGACTGAGAAGTGCCAGGAGGATTCAAGCAAGCAGTAGAACAGTATGCACAGCTGACTGATGGACATTACTGTATTAGTCTTCTCTTTAAAACCAAGCTCACAATCACAGTCTAGCAAGGCAGAGAGCCATCAATCTCTAAAGGAAACACATTAACAATACAGAATACCGGAATGACTATGTGACTCTTACTAAAGACATTGTATCAAAGGTTATAATGATTGATATATGATTGCATTGCAACATATCTGGGGTATCACTGAATAATCGGTTACTCCAGGTTCCTGATATTACAAATAGCCAGACTGGAGTGTTCACAAGGTTTAGGGAGGAATCTGTTGTATTGATGGGCGATACAGAGACAATGTTTTATCAAGTTAGGGTACCTGACAAATGACTTCTGACGTTTCCTCTGGTGGCCTGACGAAGATCTGAAGAAACAGCTAGACGATTACAAAATGACTGTACACCTCTTTGGGGCTACTTCCTTCCCAAGTTGTGCTTGTTTTGCTTTAAAAAGGATGGCAGAAGATGGAAGAGATGAGACCACAGCTGATATTTTCAGTTTTAAAGTAAAGGTACTAGAAATACCAACTACAAGAAGAGGAATACTCTCAGTAGTAAGCTCTATTTAGGATCCTCTGGGCCTGCTCGCTCCAGGTATTCTTCCAGCGAAGTTGATTCTAAGGGAGCTTTGTCAAGAGAAGTTAAGATGAGATGAGGACATCTCAAATAGTGGTTTAAGTGGCTTGCAGAACTCCAGGAACTGTCTGACTTTAGGGTGAGCAGATGCATCAAACCTGCTAATTTTGGGCCTATTTCTAAAGCTCAAAAACTTTATCAGATGCAAGTGACCATGGATATGGGACAGCTTTTTACAAGTAACAAGTGGAGAAGGACAAAAGTACTGTACTGCACCCCGGAAGAAGATCATAATTCCTAGAATGGAGCTGACTGCTGCAGTCATCACAGTGAAAGTGAATAGACTGTTAAGATGGGAATTGGAAACTAAACTTGAGTTTTCTGGACAGACAGTTTTACTGTCCTAAGGTACATTGAGAATGATTCTTCACACTTTACAACCTTTATTGCCAGTCAGAGAAGCTACTTTGCCATCACAGTGGACATATATGAATTGTTCTCTTAATCCAGCAGATGTGGCCTGTGGGATTAAGTTTTCCAGCTTTGTCAGGACTGAGAAATGAATTTATGGTCCACAATTCTTTTATAAGGATCCTTGTGAGTGGGCCTACATGAACTGACTTAGTCACAATCGAGGAAGACAGTGAAGTTAAAAAGCCAACACTTGTTAGTCTAGTGCTTGGCACAACTGAGGATGCTATGTTGCAAAAGCTGGTGGAATACTTTTGAGATTGGCATAAACTGAAGAATGTGTAAAGGACATGCTTTGCTGTCTTGTTATTCAGAGAAAGAAATGTGAAACGGATGGGAATCTACTAGGAACAGAGCCAGCAAAACGGAGCAAAGAGATCCATGAAGAAAAGATGAAAGCAAAACAGTCAGCCGTAAAAAAAAATTATTTGTGGGAGATTTGGAGTAAAGGTTCTCAGGTAAAGAAATCCTCTCTACAAGTTAAATAATGTTTTGCAAGATGGTGTAATCAATGTCGTTGTTCGGTTAAACAAATCAACCATGCCAGAAGAAGCCAAAAACCCAGCTGGGCTTGATACGTCCCGTAGGCATATTTGGGCTTGGACGCCTTGCTTTGAATTCTATAGAACCACCGAACCTTTTTCTCCTCGTCCCACTGTTTTTGCCACCTGTCCTTTAACCTCTTCTTGAGAATACTCTTAATTTCAGTCTTATGTAAATTAATAGTTAAATCAATGTCATCGTTTGTGACCGCTGCTTTAGCTTCTTTATCTGCAATTTCATTTCCTTGGGCACTAATATATGCAGGCACCCAAAAAAATACCACTGTAATCCCCATCCTTTGAATTCTGTAAAGTGTTTGCAATATTTCCATTAAAATATCTGGTCAACCCTCTGAACGACTATATTGTAAACTGGCCAACGAAGAACATGAATCTGAACAAACAACCGATTTCACAGGTCTTATTTCTTCTATCCCCTGCAACGCTAACAATAATGCAACCATTCCCCCTGTATAAACAGATAGCTCGTCACTAATCCTTTTCCTTATTGATAACTGAAACTCTGGGACAGTAAATGCTACTCCTATCTTCTTGTCAAAACTCTTTGACGCATCTGAGTAGATCTGCACATAACTATAGTACTCAGAAATATATGCCTGCACATTATATAAATTACACACCTTACCCTTGTTTCTTTGTTCTAACAATGTAAAATCCACCATAGCCTCAGGAAGTAACCAAGGTTTTATTACTGGTAATGGAACAGATGGACTAACATTTATATGAATAATATGAATAATCTTAAGGTCAGTCGCTTTATGCATCACTTACTTAATATTTAATATACTTAATTACTTAATATATTTGTCATGCTTTTTACAAAAAAAAATATCAGTGTGCGAAATACCTGTCAGTATTCGGGGGTCCCCATCTCCCTATCGTTGCACAATGCAATCAAAATTTTCTCAACATCCAGTAGGCCTATAACCTTACTATATTTAATGGATGCATGCCAAGACAATCAGTCTATAGCCTGCATGACAACACACACACGCGCACACAATTAACAATTTTTCATAATACCATATCCTACAGTATTTGTAAAACAACACAGACATAGGAGGTTGCATTTTTTTATAACAAGAAGAGGCAAAGTTGTGCATTACAATGCAGACATGACAACAATTGGTACCTATCTGGCGCACTTACAAGAGTAAGATTGGTGTCAGGTACAGACTATCGGCACCCAATCAGTGCCTGCAGTACGATGACCGATCGTGTGACATTATTTAACCATCCATCTGCAGCAAATACGATCAGACAGGCACATCACTGAACACATACACAAAGCAAACTGAAGTTAAAAAGCACCATGGCGGATGCTGACAGCCAGCCTACAAGAAGCCAAACATCACCAGGACAGGTGCTCTCTCTCTTTCACTCTCTCTCTCTCTCTCTCTCACACACATACACACACTGACCCCAACTTCTCCAACTCCAAGGCTAGGTTGCTCCAATTAAGCGACCACAAGGCCTACAGAACCATGCAGTATGCCGAAGCTGAAAGGACACGCGCACAGTCGCACACTCATCTTCTGCACACCAAACACCCCAATTTCCTGCATTCCCCGGCGCTAGCAGCAGCGCTAGCTAACTTTACCTCAGACCTGCTGCGGTCAGACCTGCTGCGTCTCCGGAGCGCTTGGCCTTAACCTCACCTGGTTCTTCTGGACTGGGTGTTAGACGATCTTCTGCCACCTTTTTGGATGTGAGGAATCAAAACTGTGCTAGTGATACACTCTAGCTTTTGCTTGGTAGCCTGGTAGCCATTTTAGTACGACTTTGTTTTCAATCTCTGTTCGGTGCGCACATGGCTAATTTGCATACTGACACAGGATTTACTCTTGCCTGTTTTGTTTGGGTTACCAATGCATGGAATTCCGAAATTAGAGTGGGGCTAGTCTAACATGGAACAGGAAAATACGGCAGTGTAATCTATTTATTTCAACAAAGTAACTGTAATCAGATATCACCTATTTTAACAGTAACTGTACTGGAATACAGTTACTCATAATTTGTATTCTAATTAAGTAACGCCGGTACATGTATTCCGTTACTCCCCAACACTGATCATATGCTTGAAATTAAACGATTTACTCACAAATTTGAAAAGGTGCCAATAATTTTGTGTGGAATTATGTCAAATTTGGCGTTTTTTTGTGTTGATCCAATGCACATAAAGGAAATAAACATTTGTACACTAAAACATTTATAATTACAATAGTCTTCTGGGAGAAATGGTGCTTTTTCAGGAAAAAATCCAGGGGTGCGCATAATTTTGGCCATGACTGTAAGTCTCCAAAAAAAAAGACTACTCAAGTGAAGTACAGATACTCAAAAACTGTACTTCGGTACAGTACTCAAGCACATGTACTTAGTTACTGTTCACCTCTGGCCATATGCAACAATGTAATTAGACATCAATAATCCAGTGTGACATAAAATACAGCATAATCAGTTAAAAATATATTAAGCTGTTAATGTTAGAGTCAGAAAGAATAAGCACATTTAAACAGATGTGTTTAGGCAAATCATCTGCAGAAATAAAGCAACTATTTCAGCTATAAGGATGTAGATTTCAGTAGATTCAGCATGAATACTGTGTGATGCTCAAGAAATGAAATGAGCATCAGTAGATTACTATGTGGTATGTGGCTAAAAGGTCACTCAAATGACTGAAGGGTTAAAGGGGAACTGAAATATCACTATTTATAGTGTTCTGATCTGAATATATGGTGCACTGCTGTTTTCTTCATTATGTGCATGCCAGCTACCTAGTGGCATCCCAACCATGTTAAGAAGCTGGCAAGGACACTGTTTTTGAAGGAGCAGCTGTGGTTAGGGGGTTTCCACTGTGATTGTGTAACATACCTCCCTATAAAGCAGTAAGGCACTTAACAGATCTGTAGAGTAGGGAACACCAAAACTTAAATTTTTTTCACCAAGTGTATTATGCAATTGCAAGCTTTTGTACACCACACAACCATACACCCCCCACCCCTCTAGTGACCCATTTGGCACCTCCAGCTTCTTCCCCCTTCTGGCTCTGCCCGGGAAGGGTAGGCTCCAGGACAGATACATAACATGATTTTTAGGCCTCACAAAAATTGGCACTTACATTCAGGGACAACAACTGCTCATTACTGCTAACAGCAGCCAGAGAACTGATTGTTAACCCATGCTCAGGGGCGCAGATAGCATTTTTAAATGGGGGGGGGGTGGTCAGGGGTGCAGGGCGCGCGGCTTGGGGGCATAGTTTGAGGCGGGACTTGGGGACGGGGCCCAACGACGGGGCTTGTGGGCGTTAACCAAAGAGCTCCTAGCTCTCAGGACCACAGACAAATAACACAAGAGTGCTGCTTGGAACTATGTGCTCGCAGAGAACGGAAAATGGAGCAGCTTGTTCAGGTTTTCGACTTAAGATTTGCAAAATAAAATGTTATACAGCCCCTAAAACAGGAGTATGTGTTACACATCACTACATCATCTGTGCTTCAGGGGGGACGGAGCGAGGTGTGAGGGGAGACAGATCAGGTCTGGGACACCGCACCCCCCCCACACCCCCCACCCCCCCCCATCTGCGCCCCTGCCCATGCTTTGTTTTTTAGAAGGGACACGGAAACAACCTAACATACCCCCTATAGCATCCCTTGTGGTAGGAATACATATATATGCAGGAGTGCTCTCTATTTCAGTAATTGATACATGCTGAGCATGCTTTGACTATAATGTGTGGCGCCGAGCTAATACATCCACGGAACCTTCAAGCAAGTGCTCCTCAGCCGGTACTGTCCAGCCTGGTGAAGTGAACGGGAGTCAGCATAGATGAAACCAAAGTGGAGGCACGCCCTGTTAGCTACTCTGTTGTGGACCGTCAGAGAGCATGTGGGAGAGGGAGGGGCGCTCTGAAGGAGATAACCAGCAGTCGCTTAGTGACTCCCTTCAGTGTCCTAAATAAGGAGCCTACAAAGAAAAGGAAGAGAGAGACGAGGATGTTCCTGTTTAGGCTTTCCAAAAACCGCTTTGCGCTCTTCTGCTCTTCACAGGTTCCAGCTCAGAGGACTCTCAGGGTGCCCTTGGCTCTGCCCTTTCTAGCTAAGCTGCTGTAATGTGCTATGCGCGATATGCTGGGGTCTCAACTTGCAGAGCTCTAGAGAGACAAAGTGACGGCCCAGTGAGTGCATTCCATTCTCATTTTCTGCTCTGAATTATGAAGGGTCCGAATCATCGACTAAAGTGTAGTTCTGCTAGTTAACATCGGAAAAATACAAACAAGCAAAAAAGCAGTAAAAAGTCTAAAAATTTGTTTTGTTTGTAAAAAAGAAATGCAGTTGAACATCGGTTTTAGTCATTACAGCTCACGCCTGTATTTGCCATTTGTGTTAAGTGTTCAGTTTAACCTGTCTTCTCATTGGTCAGCTTGTTAATGTTCTTCATTACCTTGTTTCTTTTGATTTAAGTAGTCACACCCCTCGCTTGCTGTCTTTTCCTGTTTATATCTAGCCTACCCGGTCTAGTCTGGTCACCGTCATTCTAACCCGTGTTTGTTTTCACAGCATGCACACTGGCTCACTGCCATGACCAAGCCAGACTTCTGTCTGCCCCGTTCTGGTTTGAGCAAGCCTCGCATTCCTTTTTCCCTCTGCTCTGGTTGGATCCAGGCTCGTGTTCCATCCTCCCACGCTGGTTTGTTCCAGGCTCGTGTTCCGTTTGTTCTCTTGTTCTGGTTTGATCCAAGTTTGTGTTCCATTTGTTCTCCTGCCATAATTTGATCCAGGTTCGCGTTCCGTTTGTTCTCCTGCACTGATTTGATCCAGGTTCACGTTCCGTTTGTTCTCCTGCTCTGGTCTAATGGTTTGGGCCAGGCTTGTGTTCCATTTGTTCTCCTTCTCTGGTTTGACCCAGGCTCACGTTCTGTTTTTTCTCCAGGTCTGGTTTGATCCAGACTCGTGTTCCATTTGTTCTCCTGCTCTGGTTTGATCCAGACTCACAATCCATTTGTTCTCATGCTCTTGTTTGATCCAGGACCATAGAGAGCCATAGTATAGATAGGGGAATATGATGTTCACTATAGAAATGTTTAAAGGAGTGACTGTTAATTTGTAAGGCTGAATATCAGCTTAATATTGTTATTTGGGTGTAAACAGCTGTCTGATGTAATGTGCTAGGTGCCATAAATGGGCACATAAACTTGATATCGAAAAAAACTTCTTTGTACTGTGGTATGTTCGCTCACTAAAGTGTTTGGAAAAGTCTTGCATCAATGACTTTGTTCTCCCGAGACACGAAGAACGCTGATCAGTAAGAATGGCACTAACAGTTCAGTTTGTTCTCCTGCTCTGGTTTGATTCAGGCTCATGTTCCGTTTGTTCTCCTGCTCTGGTTTGATCCAGGCTCAGGTTCTGTTTGTTCTCCTGCTCTGGTTTGATCCAGGTTCAGGTTCTGTTTGTTCTCCTGCTCTGGTTTGATCCAGGCTCAGGTTCTGTTTGTTCTCCTGCTCTGGTTTGATCCAGGCTCAGGTTCCGTTTGTTCTCCTGGTCAGGTTTGTACCAGGTTTATGTTCCGTTTGTTCTTCTGCTCTGGTATCATCCAAGCCTCCGTTCTGTGTGTTTTCATGGTCTAGTTTGGGCCAGGTTCTGGCGATTTCCCTTGGTGAAGGACTGATCTCGTTTGTACTCTGGTTTGAATGAGAGTTTTTACTATTCTGCCCAGTGACTCCTAAGCTGTAGCGAGCCTGTACTTGAGTTTGTGTGTGCTTTACTCTTTGTGTTTTGTAGTTATATTTTTGGATTGATTTATTTTATTCCTGTTTTGTAATCAAACTGTATGGGTTAAACATTGTGTGTCCACTGAATTCCAGCATTTGCATCAGTCTCACCTGTAGACATGAAAGGTGAGGAGAACGTAGGTTTGGTTCCAGATTCCTCCTCGGTTCCTCCAGCCGGATTGAGTAAAACCAGGTTTGTGATGGAAACTACAGTAATACTGGACTTCCACAAGAAACCCATTGATATACTGAGCATAAAATCACTGTTTACTGTATAATTGTACTTGTATTATTGTTTTATTTTATTTAGTGCATTTAGTACACTTCTCAGTTTTTAAATACTACTTAAACGGAACTTTTGCACAGTACTGTGTGTGTGTCTGTGCGTGTGTATGTGTGTTTGTGCAGTAATCACCCATTTTACACGGTTCAGCAGTTGTGGATTCAGTCACACGCTGATTTGAGAACCCCCCACAATAACGTGGAAATCCCCACAATAACGCAGAAACTACAAAATA
>JBBPCY010072700.1:0-10839 GCA_037974405.1 Brachyalestes nurse
ATAGTTTCATTTAGACAAACACGCACATGCAAATATATACAGCAGACCCTCAAATTCCGCAGGGATTACATTCCAAGAGCACCCGCGAATTGTGAAAATCTACAAAATTCTGTCACGTCACATCAACATTTCTCACCTGTTCAGTGACATGCTTCTGAAAGTCTATCTGCTCCTTCAGGGTCTGAACCTGGTTCTCAGCATCCACTCGCTGCAGCATCTCAGAGTTAATCTGAGCTTTGGCACTCTGCAACGCCGACTCCAGCTACAGGACAGGGAGACACCAGTATGACTGATCTGATCACGGAGGAACGAAATTCAACCCCACACACAATCACCTTGCAGCCAAAACTGTACAGCTTTCTTTGCAGCTGTCATCGTTTAACAGAGACTTACATTGTTTGTGCCACTACAAACTACTGCTATTCTACAAAAACATCAACAGCACATTTTTAGTTTATCAATTTATGCACAAATTAGTGCAGAAGATGTAAAAGGGATCAGCATTGTAGCAGACCAAACAGCTCCTAAATAAACAAATACAATAAAATAAATAAAACACAAATCTCAGTAGATAAAATGACTTAAAACCAGTACAAAATGATCAAATCAACTGAGCTGCTGAGGAACAGTAGACATTTACACAACAAGAGATGTTTTGCAGCATACAGAAATATTTGTCATATATAAAATTAGGTTTGGTTAAATTAGGTTTGGTTAAATGACTATTCTTTGCAATTATAAATAAAACCAACACAAACAAGCCCACAAATACTGGTTATATTTAAATCAATATTGTGACAGCAGGGTGAATTCTTCTATACGGCAGTGTAGAACCCTCTCAAAACTCACGTTAGCCACTTGTGCCTTGAGCTCCGCCAAGTCGCTTTCCAGTCTGCGGTTTGCGGCCAGTAAATTCGCATAGTCTGCCTCTTTAGAGTTCAGAGCCGCTTCCAGGTTCCTCCAGCGCTCAACGGCGTTGCTCAGCTCGGCCTCTTTCTTACTGTTCCTGCAAGACAAGAAGGACTGATCTCAGCTGAGAAGTGAGGACAGCAGAACTGTACCTGACCACCATTTTGAAAGTTTAATGCCTTTTACAGACTGAGCTTCCAGCAATTTTGTAAGATCATTAGAAATCCCACTGTGCCAAATGGATCTAATGTATTTGGGTATGATGCCGAGGTGCGTGAAGGTGTGCAGAAGGAGTGTAGAGAAAAATCCAAGGAAGAGCCGGCATTCCTTCGTTTCTCCTCCATGCTGTTTGGATTTGCGCGCTGTGGTGTGTTGAGAACACACATACTAAGAGAACACAGAAAAACACAGGCCGCCTTTGGTCACCGTGACGACGGATGTTTTGAATCTTTCTCACAGTACAATGTAGGACCGTCTTTTAAGAGCCAAGAGCAAAGAAATCAACACGTCTGTACAATATTGATTGAGCATTAAACCTTAAAAGGACTCAGAGGCTCCAGAGTAACCAAGGAGCTGTGAGAAAAGCCTGGGCCGGATAACCAGCCCTGAACTGCCTGGGAAACAGTGGAGGTCACTATTAGTCGAGTGCCATGTGCTTCTTAGTACAGGGTATGGTCTGCACCCATCCAGATAGTCACACTGCTAATAAATACTGACTCTTATGGATACTCATTGATCCTAATCTCTATAATCTGGTGCAGAAAATAAAGATGCCCCATGAAAAAATGTGAGAAGATTCAGTTGTTTTATTGTGATTTTTAGAGAAATAAGGATCCTGGGTTTCCAGTATTTATGAGGGAGAAGAGTCACTTCAATGTTCAGTGTGTTGATGTGAAGAGTGTTGCTCCGTCCCTGCACTTATCCAATTCAACACAGACTGTTTGAAAACGCAGCTGTTTTACAATGTACTGATGCTGCAGAAACACCAACAGCAGCTCCATTTATCCAGGAGATTCTCCAGATTTCAGCACTGACCAGTCAGGAACTGGGACCAGTTCAGTACCAGTTTTCCATACACATCACTTGTGCTTAGAGGTTTAAAACCCACTAAAATCCCTAAATAAAGTGCAATCTCTGTAAACACGCTTTTGGTCTGGTTAACATTTATAATACTATACAAGGTTGCACTGGAGTAATTTCCAGAAAATAAAACAGCTTAAATACTGACTGTCTGCTTGGTAACATTCTTTTAGGACGTTAATAAGAAATTACACTGATTTAAAAGCATTTTCTGCATAACTAAATGGTTAAGACGTAAACAGAACAGCTCAGAGAGGCTCACAGTAAATGGAACCAGGCGTTCGTCTCTAAAAGCTCCTCACAGAAAGTTATTCATGAAATGGTTATGGTTGAGTTTAGCTTTTAGTCCTAAAACCAAACCCATTCATGGTAAAGGGATACAAAGGTGCCGTGACTCCAAGTTGACTCTGGGTGCCATGAATTAGCTTCTTATAGTCACATGTGAACACAGCACACAGTGTGAACAGTGTAAAATTCTTTATCTGCATTTAACCCATTCACCAAGAGAACCTTGGGGGATGGTACCTTGCTTAAGGAGACCTCAGTGATGACACTAGGAGTCCTGGGATTCAAACGCACGACCTTATGATTTCAGGCCAAACTCCCTAACCAGGCTAGTGGTTCAAAGCTGCCTCAAAGAATAGAACAGTCTCCCAAGAAATCTGATTTAGTTCATATTCACTATTTTACCATCATCAGCATCCTTATCAACTCTCAGAGAAATGTGGAGCTTCACTAAAGGTCAATAGTGAACAAAACTGTGTTGGACACGTCTGGTCCCATCCACCACCACTGTTAAGAAATCAGAGTCTCTATAATGAACCGTTCACAACACACACACCCTGGATGGCTTTGTTCACAAACACTAAATTATGAAGAAAGACTGAATTATTTTAATGGATATTAAAGATCTGATGTTGTGATATCAGATATGATCCACCAGATTACCTGCCTCAGATAAGAAGTGTTTCACATCAAAATTAATGACCGTGTACAAACACTTAATTATAGACAAAGGCTGAACTATTTTAATGAATATTAATACTAAGCTGATACTATAAGACAACATAAGACTTATTTATATCTGAAAACTACAGATAAGATGCTGTAAGACTGGATCCACCAGGATACTCGGCAACTACACTTGCCACCCTACTGTAGCTGGGCCTTGCTCGGTTGGGGCAGGTCAAGGGTCACATGGGAGTCAAATTTGTGTGTTTTAGAAAAATAAACAAATGAGGAATGGCTGGTGGTCCTATTCGTCTGCAGGTGGATCGTGCCTCTTTGAGGCCCAGTGGTCTGAAGACCAGTTGGTGTCACTGTGGGCTGTACTGGTGGTCTTACCTGGCCACGAGCTTGCGGTGGTCCTCGCTCAGCTGGCTGTACTCGATCTGCAGCCTGGCCCTGTCGTTGGCCGTGGTGTCCAGGGTCTTCCGAGCATCGGCCAGCTCGGTCTCGTACAGTAGCCGGACGCTCCTGAGCTCGCGCGTGGTGGTCTCCTCCTTCTCCTCCAGCAGGAGCTGCATGGACGACTTCTCATTCTCGAGCTGGCGAACGCGCTCGATGTAGTTGGCCAGGCGGTCGTTGAGCTGCCGGAGGTCCTCCTTCTCCTGCAGGCGGCTCAGGCGTGTCGGGCTGCAGGAGGAGGGCGAGGCTCCGGTGGCGCGTGAGGCGCGAGCGGCCCCTGAGGTCTGGACCGGGGTGGAGGAGAGCATGGCGATGGACGCGCTCCTCCAGAGCAGGAGAGGCGGCGGAGTCTCAGGAGAGACAGAGTGCAGCGCCCCTTTTAAACTCAGATCAGATTAGTTCAGATCAGCACAGGCCCCGCAGCGCGCTCGTCTCTCCCCCTCCAACCGCTCCGCGGTCTCCCTGCTCCCGTTCGAGTCAACAGGCCCGTTTAGAGTTCTCTCGCCCGGAACCGCTTCATCACACACAGCTGAGAGAGAGGGGAGGGGAGGGCATCCTCAGTGAGATCCTGATGTCACATCACAAGAATTTAAAGGGACAAGGATGTTTGTACAGGCCAAGAAAAGTGTTTATACATGTATTTACAAACAAAAAGTCAATACACAAGAAAGAAAAAAAAACATAAAACAGACAAAACATAAAACAAAAGCTTACTTATATGGAAAAAATATATAGACATGAAGAGTAAGATAAAAGTATAAAAGAAGAATTTTAAGAAAAAAATTAATGTATATATACCCAGTACCTTGCAAAAGTATTCACCCCCTTGGCATTTTCTTTATCTTATTCCCTTACAACCTGGAATTTAAAAGGAATTTTGGGGGGTTTGTATCTTTTAATTTACACAACACAGCGACCACATTGCAGATGCGAATTCTTTTTTTTATTGTGTTACAAACAAGAAATAAGACAAAAAAGAAAACTTGAGAGTGCATAACTATTCACCCACTCCCAGAATTAGTACTTTGTAGAGCCACCTTTTGCAGTGATTACAGCGACAAGTGTCTTTGTGTACATCTCCACAAGCTTGGCCCGTCCAGACACTGGTATTTACGACCAAAACTGCTCCAGCTCCTTCAAGTTGGATGGACGCCACTTGTGTACAGAAATCTTAAAATCATCCCAGAGATTCTCAATTGGATTGAGGTCTGGACTTTGACTGGGCCATTCCAGGACATTTACCTGTTTCTCTTTAAACCACTGGAGTGTTGCTTTAGTAGTGTGTTTAGGGTTGTTATCTTTCTGGAAGGTGAACCTCAAGTCCCAGTCTCAAATCTCTGGACGACTCAAACAGATTTCCCTCAAGAATTTCTCTATATTTTGTGCCATCTATCTTTCCTTCAGTTCTGACCAGTCTGCCAGTCCCTGGCGATTAAAAGCATCCCCACTGCATGATGCTGCCCCTACGAGATGAGAGGTGCATGATGAGAGGTGTTAGGTTTGTGCCAGACATAGTGTTGTCCTGGATGGCCAAAAAGTATAAATGTCCTAAATGTTTCCCAACAAATCCTCCAGGCCTGATTGTTATTCTGACATGAATACTTTCTCAAAAGTGAAGTGACCATTTGTCATACACAGCACAGTGTGAACAGCAAGAAATTCTTCCTCTGCTTTTAACCCATTCAGTGAGGGAAGCAGCGTGCATACCACATCTCGCATATATATATATATATATATACATATATAGTATAAACATTATGTGTACAAATATTTATATAAACATATTAAAACATATTATATATATATATATATATTTGTTCTATATGTTCTATATATTCTATATAATATTTATGTAAATATATTGCTTATTCACATTGTAGATTGTACAGGATTGTTCAGGATATTGTTTATTGTGTCATTTTATACATTTTATATACATTGTTGTTGTTTTATACTGTTGTGCTTGACAGACACCATCGACCAGAATCAACTTCCTTGCATGCGCTCGCTCACAACGCGATTCTGATTCTGATGCTAAAAAAACATCTACTGAAAGACCACCACAGAGCGATGAGTCCTGTGAACAGCAGATGGAGACACAGCTCAAGGTTTTCATGTTGGAGGCTGTGAGGATCTGATAGAACTGTATTGAATGTTCAGAAAGCTGACTGCCCTTTCCAGCCTGCCATCTCAATTTGCAATTGTTGAATATTTTAATTTCCAAATGCTCCTGTGTATTATATTATTCTAGAGCAATAAGAAAAGAGTAAGAAAAGCTCAAGACACATTTCTCATTAATGCCTAGATGGAAAGTTGTTATTATGACTTTTTATTGTGGTTCATTTTACTTTTTTGTATTATTTCATAAATCCTTGTTGATGTATTTGTTGCTTGTATTTCTGGTCAAACATTTTTTTATACTACAGACAGATGTGAAACCAATGAGATAATTAGACACTAAGTCAGAACTGGCTGCTGTGCGTCCATTCAGGTGACAAAACATTTAGCTTCATAAACAAATGGCAGATTCCCCATAGAAGTGTATGGCTTCATAAAAGTGCTTAAGTTAAATCGAATGTAATATAATAACATTATTAAATATTTCTTTTGTTGCAGCTCTAATGTGGACATGAAGAATGGACCAGTAGAAAAGGTCCAGAATAAATATTTTGCTGTATTAACCTGAAGGGCCTGAAGGGACTTTTATAGGGGCAGGGGCTTAAATGAAAGTCAGAGGGGAACAGAGTTTCGGGGGTGCTGTGTAAGGACTGGTGTTGACCCGGGGAGGGAGTTATCAAAAAAACTGCTGACTCTAGGTGAGGCTATCAAAAGCTTTTGTCCACTTGGAGAGGGAGTAGTCAAAATATTTGGTGGGGAGCTGTGAGTTATCAATAGATCTAGTAGACCTGCTGGAGGGGGCTGGGGGTTATCAGAAGATTTGGTCAGTCTGGTTGGGGGCTAAGGGATATCCAAGAATTCTGTCGACCTGGTAGGAGGTTATCAAACAATTGGGCTGTCCTTTTGTGGGGGGCGGGCTTGGGGTTGTCAAAAGATTGGTTCAATCTGGAAGGGAGTTGGGGGTAATCAAAAAACCTGGTCGATCTGGGGGTTGGTGGTTATGAAACAGATCAGGTGTGAGGCAGGGGTCAGAGTTTGTAAACGTGGGACACTAATGGATAGAAGGGCAGGTGCTTGAGCATCTAAATTTATGACACTCAAATTTAGACCAATGAATTCACTGATGGCTCCAAATGAAGCAATACAAGACAAGCTAAGCGTAATTGAAAGTAGTTACATGAAATCTGCGAGATCCCGAGATTGACAGATGAAGTTAATTAAAATCACGGACTTCCATTTTCACTGCCAGCCTCTATTCCACACCTCGTAATAAAGCAGTGAGAGCGAAGGCCCCCTGGCAGCGTCTGCTGTGCTCTTTGATCAGACGCTCGTAAGACCAGGCCTAATGATGAAACCTGGAGTACAGCATGTGTTCTGAAACAGATCCAGAACATGTTCTCACACTAAAGCTCTTTTATTAATTATTTGCTAACGGCCATTTCAGTCACGTGCTTGGCTTTGACTAGAATATTGCCAGTAGTGTGGTATGCAAAAGTATGAAGGTTTGCAGTCTTAATTCCTCTCAGTGGTTCTTCTTCGTGCCCTTAGGAAGGTTCTCTTCTTGATTATTGGTTCATAGTGGTCTTAGAAAGGTTTTCCTTTTGAGACTTAGTTCCTTGCAGTTATTCTTCCTGATTCTCTTAGGGAGGTTCTCTTTTTGAGTCTTGGTTCCTCTAAATGGTTCTTCTTCATTCCCTTAGAATGACTTTCCTATTGAGCTCTGGTTCCTCTCAGTTGTCCTTCTTCATGCTTTTTGGGACCCTCTTGGTTCCTTTCAGTGGTTCCTTCTCAATCTCTTAGTAAGTTTCTCTTTTTGAGTCTTGGTTCCTCTTAGTGGTTTGTCCTCATGCTCGGCTATTACTTCCAGTTCTTCCTTTTTTTTCTCTATTTAAATCATGGTTCTTCTCTGATTCTTTCCAATGCCTTTGGGGAGTAAAAAACTTATGAAAAAAATTGACTAAATTTTGCTTGTCTCCCAATACCATCTTTTAGAGGTTATCATGGACCCTGCTGGTGACCTACCTTTATGCAGAACTTTAATTGATCCCACCTGTTCTATCCAATTATTGCCTTCAGAAATCCTTGAGTTTTTTTCTTCCTCTCAAGTGGAATTGGGGTGGTACTTTACTTCACTTTAGCATTTAAACTGAGCTCATAATTTTTCTCTGATTCTTCCACATGCTTTTAGGGAGTAAAAAGCTTATACAGACGAAACTGAACTGAATTTTGCTCATCTTCTTGAGGTTCTCACCAACTCTGCTCCTGGAGATTTTCATGCAAAAATTTAATTGAGTGCACCTGCTCCATCCAGGCTACAGAAATTATTGATAAACCCCCCCCCAAACTTCTTCTAGCATTTGAACTGAATTTATAATTTCTCTTTAGCTTTGCTATTTTGTTTTGGACCAGAAAGGGAAGATCCTCCTCGGTCCAGTTCTTGTATTAACAGAAGAAGGGTGGTCTAAGAAGTTCCTCTGCGGTTCTTTAGAATGTAACAACAGTCAACCACCTTTAAGTAGCCCTAATGTGGTATAATGTGGGGACAAGAGCAGCAGAATCCCTCTTTAGCTTCAAAAACCTCCTGAAGATAATTTCTTCTCCTAACCTTCTTGCATTGCTTCCTACATAAAGATTTAACAGTCAGAACTCTTCTCTGGTTCTTTGGATAGAAGTGTCTGCAGCATGAATGTAATGTAGTGTTTATTAGAATGCTGAAAACACCATAATGTACACCACATAGACAGATGCCTTATAGATCTTTACACCCTGCACCTTTCTCTCCAGTCTCTCCATAGCGCCGCCTGGCGGAGCAGCCGAACACCGCCGCGCGCAAACTTCTCTCTCGTTGCCCCCTCTCCTCGCGCAGCTTTTTTCAGACCAGCAGCTCTCGCAGTGCGTGCACCGTCCCGGGCAGCACATCTGTCCTGTTCACACATCTGCCCTGCTGCACGTCTCTGGCTCCTCTTCTCCGCCTCCCACTCCACCGAGAGCTTTTCTAGTCTTCAGAGCCGGGGACAATGTGAGTCGGCCACTTTGCAGCGAAGGTAAGCGCGAGCCGTCTCTCTCATCTGCATGCACGAGCCGCCACAACCCGCGTGCGCGTCTCTCCTGTTTAGTTCTGATCTGTCTTAAAAACGCAAAGCCTGATGTGTGTGTGTGTGTGTGTGTGTGTGTGTGTGTGTGTGTGTGTGTGTGGGTGGATTAAAGATCATGCAGAAAGCAGAGGGTGTCATCCCAAGAGAAATCGCACGAGACTCTTCTGTAGATTTTTATTTCTCTAAAAAAATAGAATATTAAAAAGCACGAGGCTGCTCGTGGAGACTGAGCACTACTCGTCATTCTAACGGCGCGCGGGATCAGTCAGCCTGCACACACACACACACACACACACACCGGGGATCACACACGCACAATACAGTGGGGTCCTGCTGAAATGAGAACGAGGGGTTAAATATTTTAAATTAAAATAATACAAGATGCAGTATCTAGGGGTGATATTTTTGCTTTACTTTGCATATATTTTCAGCTTACAAGTTATATATATATATATGTCTATCTATCTATCTATCTATCTATCTATCTATCTATCTATCTATCTATCTATCTATCTATCTATTTATCCAGACAGAACAATAGATATATAGTCAGATACACACACATAGATAAGCACATACACATATTATATAATAGATATATTGATGGATAAATAGATTGATGGATAGATAGACAGGCTAGGATAGACAGATGAACTATATATCTACTAATATTACACAGAGGTATATATTCATATATGCACATATGTAAACATTCTCTCTCTGAGTAAGTGTGTGTGTGTGTGTGTGTGTGTGTGTGCACTGCTATTCTGTGGTTCTATATTCAGTGTGTTTACTGGGTTGGTTCATCTTTCCAATGAACATCTGGATGGTGATGAGAGCTGGAGAAGATCCTGCTGGGCTCATTTAAAGCCCATTCACACACACAAACAGTTCTTCATGGGTTCTTCAGGAAAGAGGATAGTTTTATATAGAACCATGACAAGTAAAACAGTGATTCTTTGTCTGACTGTCTTTGATAGAAAACTTGTATATGGTTATTTTTTAAGAACCTTTTTAAGAATGGACCACCAAAGAGAGTTCCACTTTTTGTGTTCTATGTAGAAACCTTTTAGTTAAGTGTGTAGAGAAGAACCATATAAGCATTCAAATGGATTTGTCCTGGTTATGTATTTGTAACCATTGCCTTTACCAGAACCATTGAAGAACCTCCTTTTTAAAGGGCCACCAACAAGCGTTTTGAATAGAACCATATTCGATGGAACAATTTTAGAAGAAACAATTATAACAAATAGAGAACAATTTTGAAAGGAACTTTATACAAGAGGTTCTTGATCATGGTGAAGAACCATTTGACTGAGCAGAGATTGAAAAAATTGCTTCTGTTGGGTTGTTATGGTTCTAAATGAGTTTCTTTCAAGTATTAAAAAGGTGTTTGATTTGTAACGATAGAGAAATAAGGTTTGGTGCTAGAACCACTACATTTTTAATTTTTTTTTAACACTGCATAGAATAGGTTCTAGATACCGTTGTCTTTGCTAGAACCCATGAAGAACCTACTAGACAATAAAGGGGCAACAGTTGTTTAGAGTGAAATGTTTTTGATTCCTTAAGGAACCTTTCAGTGTGTGGTTCGTTTAAGGAGCTCAGATGAGTCCATTCTCTTGAGAAGATCTTTATTCTTCAGTGGGTGTTTTTTGTCACATTAATGTTATTAAAATACTAAGCAAAACTAAAAAGTATAAATACAAATAACAATATACAGTAAATAGAGAATTTATTTACATTATGTCAGTATGTTCCTTGTGGAAGTCCAGTATTACTTGTAGTTTCATCAGAAACCTGGTCTGACTCAATCAGTCCTTCATTAAATGAAATCAGGAGCTGGTGATGGAATTTCACAAATCCAAACAACGGCTGAAGGAACCAAGGAGAAATCTGGAACAGAACCTGTGTTCTTCTCACCAGCTCACTACTTTTTCAGAAATCTTGATACTTTTTACTGCTTTCTTGTTAGTTTGCATTTATTCTAATGTTAACTTTGCTGGCAGAAAGACACAATAATTATCACACACTGAGAAAAATAACTTTAAACAAGTTGCACAGAACTGTATATAAAGGTGGAATATTCTCTGTGTGTTGGTATTACGTGTAGGAAACCTGGGGTGGGAGGTTTTGGGGGGTTGTTTGGTGGGGGTAGTTGCTTGGGCAGGTTGGGTTAGTTGGTGGGGGTGTTTGGGCAGGTGGTTGGTGGGGGGGTTTGGGGAGGTGG
>JBBPCY010072701.1:0-10838 GCA_037974405.1 Brachyalestes nurse
AATTTAATAGAATGTTGGACCTGCACTGTTACAGATTCTTTCATCTCATAAAGGAAACTTGTTGTTTTTGACATATTCTCGTATATAATTGTTTAACCACACACACACACACACACACACACACACAC
Organism: Brachyalestes nurse; assembly: GCA_037974405.1. NCBI lineage: Eukaryota > Metazoa > Chordata > Actinopteri > Characiformes > Alestidae > Brachyalestes > Brachyalestes nurse. Next base: position 129 of record JBBPCY010072701.1, read on the forward strand.
ATATGTGTGTGTGTATGTGTGTGTGTGTGAAAAAAGTTTCCTTCATGAGACACTTGTTCACACACACACACACTCACACTTTTGCCAAAAAGGGAAGGACAAAACAATTAGGTACTTTATGAGGTTACCCAATTTCCACCACAGGTTCTACTTACGCAGTTTGAAAACGTCGAGTGATCTCTTCAGTGTGCTGCAAACAGACAAACAGATCAGACACTCACTCTCCCGCAAAATAAAAGACCTTTTAATCACCCAATAAAAGTGGCCTGTTTAATCATGGAAAACTGAATATTTCTTACTTTTTTATATAATTAAAGAGTTTGGTGTTGTACATAAAGCGTAACATTTACTCCACATTCATTTATGTAAAAACAGCAAAGTTTGAATTCCTTTATTTTATTTAATTAAAATCAATGCATCTAAACATATAAATCAGTTTAGCCCCGCCCATTGGTATTGGTGTCATAAGGAGTGTTTCGGCCTGAACTGCTTTTTTAATTGAGACACAAAACAGGGCAGCCAATCAGAGCAAAGCTCATTTACACACAGTACTGTGCAAAATTCCTGAGCCCCTCATTTCTTCAAAAGATCCTCTTGCTTCCAAAGATCCAGACTTGTATTTTTAATGTAGTCTTGAGGAACAGTTCTCCAGGCTTCCTGATGGACTTCCAAAGCCTTTCATTACACAGGTCAACAAAAAAAACATTTTTGTAATCATCAGAAACCACAACACACTTTTCTAAACCAGCTTTTCATGCCTTTATTAAACCACAGGCACCAATCAAGTAACTGTTTCAATATTTTCAGTGTGAAGTCAGATAGGCGCACACTGTGGCATAGATATAATGATCAGTGTCAGTCAGCTACCACTGTTTCTTCAAAAACACTTAGCATATGATTATTATATGCTAATTCTACCAACAATCATGCAATATATAACTAGCTTCATCACAAAACTGTATTCACAAAACTGGACCTCCAGACTGCCTATAACCTACTGCACATCAGAGAGGGCGATGAGTGGAAAAAGGCTTTCATTACCAACTGGGCATTATAAGACACTGGTAATGCTGTTCGGATTGTGCAAGAGACACATTCTTGGGTTTTGTCATAACCCCTTGGATCCCCAGAAGCTGGAGGTTGTGCGTAATTGACGTTTCCTGGGTTTTGCGAACTTCTATAGGAGGTTCATCCAGGACTTCAGTTCTGCTGCAGCACCTCTGACCCCTCACTAAACCATCTCAGATGCAGTTCCATCTCGACTCAACTGCCACTCAAGCTTTTGTGTCTACTCTTCACCTGAGCTCCCATCCTTCTTCATCCAGATCCAGAAAAGTCACTATTTGTGGAGGTGGACGCCTCCGATGTGGGCATAGGAGCCGTTCTCATCCCTGCAGTTTCTTCTCCAGAAAATTTAACCCCACTCAGCAGCGATACAGGGTAGGTGAACATGAGCAGTTTGCCTTCAAGTGGGCCCCGGAAGAGTGGCGTCACTGTATCCAGGGCAGCAGTGAACCATTTACGGTCTGGACCGACCATCAAAAGCTCATCTCCATTTAGCAAGTGAAGCAGTTAAATCTGAGGCGGGCACGGTGGGTGCTGTTCTTTGAGCAGTTTCCATCTTTTCTCCGCACCTGTCCTCCCCTCTCAACTCGTCATTTTCTCTGCTGCGATAGGAGATAAAAGATCGGATTCGCAAGGCGCACACGATGGAGCCTCCTCCGGCAGACCCTCCGTCTGAAACGCCTCTTCGTCTCTGCCTCTTTGAAGTCGAGGTGCTGCATTGGGGGCATGATTCCACCTTGGCTGGTCACCTTGGAGCCACATGGACTGCAAGCTTTATTAAAAAAGCCTTTTAGTGGCCCTCTATGGGTGAAGATGTACAAGACTACATCCAGGCTTGTGCAGTGTGCGCCAGGGCTAAATCCACCAATCGACTGACTTAGGGAGATCTTCAACCTTTGCCTGTTCCTTGTAGCTCCTGGTCGCACATCGCACTGGATTTTGACACCGGTCTGCTGGAGTCATGTGGGAAGGACACCATCATGTCCACTGTGGATCGGTTCTTCAAGGATGTGCACCTGGTGGCACTAGCCGGACTCCCCACAGCCAAAACCACTGCTGAATTGAAACTGGAGTATGTAGTCCATTTGCATGGGTTCCGCAAGGACATCGCCTTGGACAGAGGGGCCCAGTTCACAGCCAGGTTCTGGCAGGCCTTCTGCCATCTGGTTCGTCCAGCAGCCTCTCCTCCGGACAACATCCTCAGACGAACGGTTAGACGAAGCGGGCCAACCAACAGCTGGTTTGCGGCGGATCTTCAGTGCTCCTGGGCCCACTACCTGTCTAACAATCTGCAAGTCTCCTCTGCCACAGGTCTTAGCCCTTTTGAAGTATGCTACGGCTTTGGGTTCAGGCCTTGATAGAACCTGACCAGTTTCAGAGGAATGTTTTTTCTTTGTTAAGACACACAGTGACCTACATGTGAATCATTCAAGCAGAACAAAGACCATCTAACCTAAGTCCTGAACCAGTGAAGAAACAGGTGCAGATGATTCCAGATGATCAGGCTGGAGGTTGGAACTTCTTTATATAGGCTCCTTGTATCTTTAGGCACTTCGCAGCCTGATGCAGTAAAACATTTGTTTCATTGATTCGACTCAATTTGCCAAAGATAAGACAGTTTGATAGGCATGAAATAGTATTTTTGCACCAACTAGGTGATTCAAAGCAAAATGTGAATACTTTTGCACCGTACTGGATATTTATGCGCTGTGAGATGAACTGCAGTCATGATATGTATCACAGTTTTATTGATCTCATTTAGCCCAGGCAGCCTATGCCAGGCCGAACAAAAGGAGGAAACAGAATCGACCACAAAGTGAGGTGGGACATATGATCACACACTAAAAACACAACAGAGGCTTTCTGTAATAAAGAACCGCCAATAACACGTTCATGTTTAATCAGATCTGTCACCATGGCTGATCTCAGTACAGCACTGTTAAGGAGCTGTTAAAGAGCTGTTTCAGACCATAACGACCACAGTAAGGTCTCCACACAGTCAAACTATTGTTAACTACCCACCTGAAAACAATACACGTTTAAAAGAGATAAAAGTGGCACATTAAAAACTGACATAAACTGAAGATGCAAATCAAAACTCAACCCTTAACCTGCCTCTGTTACAGTAAGCCCTTATTATAAGCTGAGAGATATTGCTGATGTTTTGTTATAATAATAATAATATTACTAATAATAAGTAACTAAAAACACAATGTTATGGAAAATTACATTTACTGTATATGATACTGGATGTTAATGCTGATGTTGTGTCAGGGGTGTTAGTGTGTCTGTTAGGCGGATCAGATTTCTTACTTCATTTCGTTATGGCCGCACACCTTTTTGGACAGACCCAGCAGCTCCTTGGCATATTTCTCCTCTATTGCAGCTCTAAAAAGAGAAAAAAGGTCCAAAGGTCAAACAGCACAAACTACACAAACCCAGTCCACCTCCAGTGACCCAACTAGGCAACACTACCAGGCTGCAGCTGGACATGTGGACCGGGGAAGTCACTTGAAATGCACACTGTGGGACGATATACCCACATAAAACATCACCAGGACACCCAGTCAGCCAAAATAACACTTCCTGCTCTTTAATGGCCCAAACTGGTATTTAAGCATTCAACTAAGGCTGCACAATATATCACCTGTCAATCATTATTGCAATATTGATCTCTGCAACACTGATATTGTTTAAGGCTGTGATGAGCCTCTAACTCTATTGATTCTTTTCCATGACATTTGTGCGGGTTTGTGTACCAAAAAGGTAATTCATAATTTATTGTAATTAATTCCCATACAAACAGACTGTTTAAATCAACTATGTCTTTAAGACTGATATAGTTAAATGATCTATTTTCTGTATTGCAGCTTATTAAAAAGCAGCACAGGACTAAAATACTCCTGGGGAGAGCAAAACTGCTGCAGTCTAAATAAGGAGATATCCGTTGGTTTTGTAACATCACAAAAACTATTATTTAAATTTCCATTTATGTATTATATATGGACAAGGGAGTGAAAGTACATAAAAAAATTTACTTCATGCCTTTGTTATTGTAGAAATTGATGATATGGGCCCTTTAATATACTGATATGGACCCTTTAATGTACGGAAAAACATCGCAATTTGCAAAAGTATAATCGCAACACCGATATTTTGTCCATATCAAGCAGCCTTAGCATGAAACAAATGAAGAGCTACAGAGAAAGGCATTTATCACGATGAGTCCTGCATAATAAAACTGTGATATGTCAGAAAATGTACAACAGTTATTTAACAGGTACACTACCAGTCAAAAGTTTTTGCACACCACAGGTTTTTACCACTTATCCATTCATTTCATGTGCAATAAAGCGATTATACTGTTGTATCATGACCACTGTTAGCTTGTGGCTATTGTGTTAGCTTAGGAATACCACATTAGCTTGTGGCTAGAATGTTTATGTTTGGATATTGCACTTTCAAAATATCAAATGCTCCAATAAACCAAAAATAGACACTAACATATTAATGTACAAGCTGTAATGAAAGTAGTACTGGACTGAATTCAGGTCAAAGATTCCAGTTTACACATTTCCACCCCTAGTGTAGTCGATCAGCCAAGACGTGTTTGGTGTCTGAAGTTTAGCTTCTTTAGTTTTAGCCCTGAAGCTACAACGCTAATGTAATCTATAAGGTACACCAATATTTATAAAGACCAAAGTACAGATGAAATTCAGGCTTTGCTACTGTTTTATCCATGCTAATGTACTTTAATCCTTGTTTATAGATAATAGTCAGTCATACAGTGCCAGAAACCACATAAGCGAGTTTTGGATAAATGTTGAGGTCCTGGAAGATTGTTGTCATCCTGGAAGAACATTGTGGTTGTGGAGTATTGTTGTGGTCTTGGAGTACTGTTGAAGTCCTGGAGGAATGTTGTGGTGCTAGTGCTCATTGGACCATATTGCTCCTGGAGGATCATTGTGTTCAAGGAGAATCCTTGTAGTCCTATAGAAACACTGGGGTCCCAGATGAGCCTTGCAGGAGGAACGTTGGAGGTTCACTGTGGACCCGGAGGCTTGTTGTCGTCCTGGAAGACTGTTGTGGTTCTGGAGCAACACTGTGGTTCTGAAGGAACGTTGTGGTCCTGGAGGAGTGTTGTTTCATACTGTGTCAATGGTTTAAATGTCAATAAATCCTACTTGACTTCAGTTTGCACCATGTTATCTGGTGGGATATACACTTTCAGTACTTGTAAGCCACATTCGCCTCGTAGCTCCAATGCTAAACCTCACACACACTTGTCTGATTTATTAGATTAGTAGTCAGGGGGGGATCTGTCTGATTTTTATTTTTTTCATCAAAATAAAGCTTTAATATCTGATATTAGAATGCATTCAAAAGTTTACGTGTTTCAAAACATTGCCGGAGGTTTGTTTGTCCGTGTTGCCCGACACAAGGTCTTGGGAAGCACATGTGGGGAAATCTCAGTGCTGACACTGACCACACAACACAAACAAAGCAAGCAGTCAGCTGCTTTCACTTTCTCCATGACCAGCCGCAGCCCGCAGGTTCCAGAAGGTCCCAGGGTTACGCAAGCATCATGAACACTGTCTGTCAAAAGCTTGGGAATACCCAGCTTTACAAAATGCTCATTACAGCAAACCCTCATGTTTTTCACCAGGTTGGGATATCTTATGTAAAGTGTAAAGTGAACATTTGTCATACGTGAACACACCACAGCACACAGTGTGTACAGCACAACATTCTCTCTCTGCATTTAACCCATTCACCAAGTGAAGCAGTGGGCTGCCAGGAACACAGCACCCGGGGAGCAGTGGGTGGGGACAGTACCTTGCTCAAGGGAAACACAGTGTTGCCACTGGCAGTCTGGCGATTTGAACCCATGACCTTCTGATCACATAACCAACTAAAATCACAAAAGAAGAATTTAACCACACAATAACAAGGGCTGCACAATATATGGTCTGTTAATCGTCATCACAATATCTGTCTCTGCAATACTGACATCACAGAAGGCTGCAATATGCAAATGAGTCTCTAACCAATCACAGTGTTTCTGAAAGGGTGACCAATCACAGCTCTAGGTGAGTTACTGGGCGTTCTGATGTATCAAAGTCTTCATGTGATCCATTTTAACCACTAAAAGTGTTGGTGAATCGGTGCATTAATGAGTGGAGCTAAACTGCTATAGCCAGAAGGAGATATATTTAAATGTGTTGGTTTTGTGACATCAAAAAAATTCTTTGTAAACAGGGTGTTTTTGAAGTTTTTCTCCATATGTGGACTGCATGGATGGGGGAGTAAATGTACCGTTTGAAATAATATTTACAGACTTTAAGCCTTTTTGATTCCAGAAAAGTGATGATATAGGCACTTCAATCACAATCCCAATATGCAGCAGTACAATCGCAATACTGATATGTTTTCCATGTTGTGCAGCTCTAACAAAGAGCTCTTTAATCATGCTAGCTGTTATATGAGTGTTTGTGGCTCTACAAGGGTGTCAAAAAGTTTGCAAATGCACATCCTCTACAGAGACACACAATTGAATGAACAATTATTGTTTCACTGTATAGCATATTAAACAAGTAAATATATTAATAAAATATAATAAAGCACAAAATGTGACCAATGCAAAAGCTGACATATATAATATTGTATACATCTCCCTCCAAATATGTTCAATAACCCAAAAAAATTCTGCAGTAAAATTTGCAAAAAAATTAAATGTGTTCTCTGAAGATACTTGTTTACACTTAGAAAGTAAACAAAGCTTGCGTGTAAAACAGAGATGTTCCAGCTTTTGTGTACAGCAGGTCATAGAACCATAGATTTTACTAATTGTCCCATAGAACCCTTTTAGGGATAAAACCTGCATCCATGTAAATATTAGCAACAGTGTTTATTTAGGAATAAAACCAGGCTCTACCCTTGTTGTGATGTCAGATCTCAGGCTGGACGATAATACTGTAATACAGTGCACCCCTGCAAAGTCGAGGTTCAGAGTTCGTGGCCTCAGTCATTCGCAGATTTTTTCTTAAAACCGAACTTTTCTTAAAACCACCACAAATTTGCAGAATCCTCAGCTTCTTTTTAAAATAAATTCAGCTACATTTCCATATAAAATATAACTGTATACATTTTTTAGTACTGTTAGGAGAACACAAAGCAACCAGATAGTGTCTCTTGGGATGATGAAATGTCACTGAACTCAGAGGCGGGAGGTCTGAAAGTAACCAGTCTGAGAGCGTTATTCATTTCTCCTTGCTGCTGATTGGCTGCTGCCCTGTGATGCATCTCTGGCAGCTGCAGTCCAGCATTCCCGCATCATCACAGTTTCCTGTGTGGGAACAGTTTCTCGAGTTGACCTTCACATTTTTTTAAAGGGTAATGCATTAAGATTAGTTTAAAATCAAATGAAAGTGTTTTGGGAGCATATTTGGGGGCATACTTTGGGTTTAGACTATTAGCCATTTTTAGACATTTCTTGTACCACATCACAAATTCACGTTTTTTCACAATTCGCACGTGCTCTTGGAACGCCACAAATTTCAGCGGTCAACTGTATTTTTAGGCTATACATAATATACAGTACTGTGCAAAAGTCTTGAGCCACCCCTCACTTCTTTTTGTTGTAACTCACCTTGCTGGAGCAACAGTACTATTTTCTGCCTGTCAAACTCTTATCTTCCAGCATCAGTACCTGACCTCACTAATGCTCTCATACAATCAAATCCTTACTGTAATGTTCCAGCATTAGTATCTGACCTCACTTATGTTCTCATACAATCAAATCCTCACTGTAATGTTCCAGCATAAGTATCTGACCTCACTTATGTTCTCATACAATCAAATCCTCACAATAATATTCCAACATTCCAACACACACACACACACACACACACACACACACATATATATATATGTAAGAAATTATGCATATTGTTGCCCTGTTAGGGTAAAAAAGTTTTTTTTAAAGGAGTGCAATGCAACCAAAGGAAGTGAGTGAAATGAGGAAACACCAGAAGCACTTCTGTAAATGAAAAGGTGAGAAAGAGAACAAGCTGTGTTGGCACTGCTCATCGGAAAACAAGACGTTTTAAGACGAGTCAGAGATGATCATATATAGTTTCCTCAAAGTAAAAAAAAAAACAGATCTAACAAAATAAAATCTTAAAAGTCCTCCAAAGAAGGGGGCACAGGCCTGAGGGGGTTCAGGGCCTTAATACGACTACTACTGCTACTACTACTAATTATATTAATAATAATAATAATTATTATTATTATTGAGTTAATAGTCTTCTCAACCATAGCACACGATGGACAACACCCCACACACACACACAGTCTCTCCCTTCCATTCTCCCATCCTCCAAACCTTGCAGCTTTTGCACATTTGCAGTTTCTTGCACAAGTTTGTTTGTTTATTATTTTTTTTCATGTATAAAAATGTTCTTACTTAAATGATAGTTCTACATAGTTAGACTGATACTGTCTTGTTTAGATTGGTTGTCTTGTTAGTTCTGTGCAGCACTGCTGGGGAATTGCTGGAAAAGCATTTTAGTGTATGTTGTACTAAGTAGACCTACATGTGACAAATTAAAACTTATTGTTTAAAACAATTATTGTTGTTGTTGTTATTATTATTATTATTATCATTATTATTATTATGGCCTTATCAGTGAAATTGTTATTATTATTGTTATTATTAAGGCCTTATCACTGAAAAATATTTTACAACGAAAGATCTGACACATGCTTTTCATAAGGTACAACAATCTTTGTCAAATATTGATTTAAAGAATCTTATTTTGATTATTTCTTTCTTTCTTTATTCAAGTTTATTCAAATTATTTATATTGCTTAATATACAATTTTGACAATACATACACATTGTTGCTTATATAGCATTAAACTTAAACTATTATTATTATTATTATTATTATTATTGTTGTTGTTGTTGTTGTCCTTGTTCTTGTTATTTGAAGCCATTGTTTTAAGTCTAATGAGAACAGCCAATATTAATCACCTTGTCATAATTTAAAATTATATTAAAGGTGTGTCTGTGTTTTGTTTCATTCTTACAGTTCCTGTTCAAACTGTTTTTACATAATTCAATCATAATCATTTTACTTTTCCTTCTAGTTTCCTTAAAAGCCTAATTTTCCCACACCTGAGCTTTAGCTTCTTACTAATTTAATATAATTCATTATATCATCTTACTAATTCAAGATAATGTATAATCTCTTCTTACTAATTTAAGATAATGAGGTATTTGCTAATGCTAGCTAGCCTAGTCTATAGTCATCTCCTTTGTTTCCATGAGATATTTTTCTGATTGCGAGTGGAGCCAAAACAGTGCTGGTTTTAACCTGCTAACAGGACTTTTTAGAGGTTTCCACACATCTCCTGTTCCTCTCACACTGCACTGAGGTCCAACACCCCCCCACGACTCGGTCTGCATCCCAATAATCTGATTTCACCTGACCTGGAGCCATAGTCTCCTAAATATATCAGATCTGACCAGTACGTGGATCCACTGGACCAAAAGATCAGTCGGAATCAGGGGCAGTTGGTGAACAAGAGAGGATGTTTTAATAAGTATTGGGACGCAGACACAGACCCCCCGGCAGCCTCACCAGTTTTGGTGACCCTTGTTAGCTTACTGTAACCAGTGCTAACATGTTCAGGCTTCTGATTGGTCAACGTGGCTTCAGCTTTGGGTTATGTTTCATGTGGATGGGACTTTTTTAAGAACAAAAACTGAAAGCTCAATTAAAATACCTGTGAATGAGGCCTCTGACTTACAGAAACCCTGAAGCTAAAGTCCATGGTGGTAGTTAGGCACCACCCTTACAGTTCACAGAAGTGAGAAATGAACGAATGCTTTTCTGAAGTGACTCACTACCAGCTGAAACTGGAGCATTTCCTAAAAGCTTTGAGGTGCAAAGTTCGTCAGATAGGAGCAGACAGGAGTGTTCCAGGGTTTTCAGCCCAGGTTCTCTAACTGGCTACATGGGTGGATCCTCAAGTAAGACTCCAGCCGTTCCAGTAAAGGTGAGATCATGAGACAGGCTGAAAGAAGACCAAAGGTCCTATCTAAGCTGTTTTTATGAAGTTTTATCTAACTTTACAGCACTTCCAGTAGTTTCAGTCACTTCCACTATCTCTGAGGTTGAGCTCTGGTGATCTGGCACGGCCTGGAGAATCCCACACTAAACACGCCCCATTATGCTGCAGAGGTCATAGGACAGGGCTATTCAACTATGAAAGTCACTGTGGGTTCGGGGGCCACAGAATTTCATGCTGTCCAGACTGTCGTTCCCGGCAGAGTGTGTGTGTGTGTGTGTGTGGGGGGGCCCAAATTTACCATCCAGTCCAGCACTGTGTCATTGCTGCTTTAACCTAGCCATTTTAACAACGTCCGATTCTAAACGAGAACTCTGAACTCTATCTTTAGAATAGATACATCACCGAGCTAAAACTACAAAGTAACTAAAACTACTAAAACTCCCCTCGCTGTGTGTGGGACCGGATTCTCTTTCGTTGCTGCGCTGTTTTTTTTTTTTTAACACACCCGTTTTCTGACAAATCCCGCCTCTTTTGGCTGCGATTGGCTAATAATATGGCGACTTCTGT
>JBBPCY010072702.1:0-10838 GCA_037974405.1 Brachyalestes nurse
TGCCAAAATGAAATAATTACTTAAATGTGTCATTAATTATTTAAAATGGGAAATAAAAACATAATTAATTAAATGTGGCTTTAATTATTTAAAATTGGAAATAAAAACAATTAAATGTGCAATATATAAATATTTAATGACACATTTAAGTAATTATTTATCATTATATTTCCCATTTTAAACCATTAATGACACATTTAATGATTTAATTATTGACATATTTATATATTTAATATTCACACTCCAAACCCTTCATACCACACAACCATTTCATTTACATTTGCTACTTACATTTAAGTGCTAGAAGTGCTAGTCCCCTACTACCAGTGTCAGTCTATGTACCTATATATTTATATATAATATATACAATCTGAAGACCAGAGGGGTCTATTGCCATTTTTAATGAAAACATTTGCACTGATGAACAGCACACACAAAAAGTTTCTAAAAAATCTTTGCACTGATACGAGGTTCGCAGTGACCACACAACCATTTCATTTACATTTGCTATTTACATTCATTTGCTATTTAAATAAAAATATATACATTCTCTAGCTCTGGTCTTAACTAGGAGTTAGGCAGGCGTTCTAGGCAGGTTGAAATGCATGCTTTTGAAGAACTGAGTCTGCACCTCATGCAGCCACATTCTGTTTTAGCTCACCGTGGCAAACCTTTTGAATGAGTCATTCTCAAAAACATGCTATCAGAAATACAGGATTATGGCACTTGAGTGGAGCCACAGTCTAAGAATTCACATTAGCAGCAGGAGATCGAGAATTCGGTCTTTGAGTATGCAGCAGTCATTCTTGCATAATTGCAGAGAATAACTGCCTTCACTGGGTGAGTACTGAGTGTCAGCACACCAGGGTGGTATGATAAACAGCTAAAGGCTCAGAAACTGTACAAAATCAAGGACAGTTCTACATTTAGTGTTTCTATTTTTAAGTCCAGGGGAAAAAATCAATGTGCGATATCTGTCAAAAAAACTAAATTGGTAATTAGCATTCAACTCCAAATGCATTCAGTTGTTTAATGATGTTTTGTTAACACTGAATGAAAAGATGTGGAAACACATACTGGGCTTCACCCTCCTCACTTGAAAGCTAGTGAAATTGGTTGTGATTAAACCGGTAAGAAAACTGTGTTTTAAAAAAAAAACATATTTATGTATTTTGTTGGCACCCATCCTGCGACCTCTCAAAATTAAACCAAGTTTGACAAGGGCTGAGAAGAACCAACATGTATCTTAAAAAAACACTAACAAACAAACCACAAAATAATAACAATGTCCAAGAGATAAAACTTAAGTTAACTTAATAAACTTAACTTAATTGGGCTATTTTCCATGAACTTGGCTTACCTTGGATACATCTCTAACAATCAATTTGATCAAACATATTTATATATTTATACATTTTTCACTAGTCGTGACCCTGCTGGTCGATTAGGAGTGTATCTTTGGTGGGTGAGGGGATTTATGAGATGCTCTCACATTTGTCACCATTGAGACAAGAGGAAGCAGGACAGAAGCAGTACTGATAAAATCACATGACTGAAAAAAATAATTTCTCTTCCTCTCTCCCTCTCTCCTTCCCTGTTCTCTGTTTTTTATTCTTTGTTTCTTTTTTTTCTTTAATCTTCAGTGACCTTTCTCATCCTTCACCATACATCTTTTCATTTTCACAAATCTTTTAACAAGTGAATGCTCTGAACCTTGTATCTCTCTCTCTCTCTCTCTCTCTCTCTCTCTGTCCTCAGGGTGTGAAGCTGTCGGGGAATTGAACTTCCTTTCTCACAGTGGTTCCTTACTAGACGGCAGATAGCCGTTGAAACCCTGGCACTATGAATCATGGGGCTTTTATTTGCACCTCTGCTCCCAACGCACATGCCTCATAAATGGCCCTGTCTGCAGATTGCTGTAGAATGGATTACTGCTGGAGTAATAGCCGCCAAGGGGCCGCAGCTATCAATCTACAGGCCAGAGCAAGGAGGACAGACAACAGGGACAAATGGCCTTCCATTGAGACAAGTTAAACACTGACCAGCAATTATATGGAGGCATATAGATCACATTTGGTCACAAAAAGTAACTGGCTTCTTAGCCATAACTTGTTCATCTTGGAAATATCTACAAAAAAATCTACTGGACTGAATATATTTATACATGACAAAACAAGTTTTGTCACTAGTCCAATGTTAAATTTCATTAACTTGTAAGATGGTGACTGGGTGCTAGTGCGTGTATATAGCCTGCACATATGGAATGCAATATACTTTCTGAGATAAGTTCTGTTAAAGGAGGTTAAATTGAACTAATGTTAAGATGTATTTGTATGATTTATTTAAACATAAAAGGTATATTTGTCAGCTGAATTCTGTTTATTTGTTCATTTTTTCATGAGTGTAATGAGTGTATCACTACAGCCTTCTGCTTGTTAAAATATAATTCAGCATCACACTCAGTTCTGTACTCAGATTCTTCATAGTTATTCCATAACAAGCAATTTTGTTACATTTAATTTTGCAACATTCTGTAATAAATGCTAAACGGTACCTTTTCATCAAGGGCCTTGTGGTGCTCGAAAAGTGATTTAAGGGCCTTGAGGACCTCCACCTCACTGGACACTCCTGAGGGAGACTGGGCCTGACGCTTTACAACCGTCATTCGGAGCGAGCGCTCATGCCTCGAAACCAAACACTCCAAATGCTCCAGCAGCAGCTGAAAAAGATGAAAACATTACTGTCTTCATAAATATGATGTCAATGCCATCTCTGAATGTGTGAAGAAGAAAGAGAAAAAACTTTTTCTCAGTTAATGCAACTAAGAAGAAATGATTTAAAGAACAGCTGGCATCAAAATTATAAAACAGATGAAGTTTTTTTTTTTCTAACAGTGGCATGTAAATACGTAAAACACTCATATTCAAGCACACAATTCTGAAATTATGTATAATAACAATACAGTAAAGTATCTGTACTGTACTGTAAAATCTATTGATAACAGACAAAAAAAGACAACCCTCCCCCCAAATCAATGAAGCTTATATCAAATCTGATATAGGCTTCACATCTGATAAAGGTTTTACATCAAATCTGATTAAAGAGAGACAAATTAAAATGAAGGAGGTAATTTATACACAACCTTTTTATGCAACTCATCCTGGGTAGAAAATATGATCAATATTACTATATTAGCCATGACCAAATTTATTATGAAACTCTAAACAATAAAGCACTCAAAACAAATTGAAATCCCCTGGATCTGGCACAAAGCAGATTATGGTAATGTGGTTACCGCTGAGAATGGAACATGGCATACCAAATCGGTTTCACCCCACAGTCCCAAGGAATTTGAAACTACAGGAACATCTAGTGTAATGTGAGAATAATTCACAGAAGAAATAGAAAAATCGAAAAAAGAAAAATGGAAATGTTAAGTTTCTTCATCAATATAGTAAAGGTACCTTTCAAAAAACCAAGACATTAATTCCTAATGTACATTATTCTTCAGCAGGGGTCATAAAATATCTTGAATACATGTTTATATACCAACTCAAGATTCAAATCAAGATTCAATTCAAGATTCTTTATTTGTCACATACACAGAAATACATCTATAATGTGCAGTGAAATGGGCCCCAAATCACACATAAGGCTGTGCAAAATTAGAAAATAGATAACCTAGTCTTAAAAAAACACTACCCCATTCTCAGCAAAAATATTTTAACCCCTCAACATGTTGTCTTTACTACTTAAAAACTGGGGTAAATCACCCTCAGATCCCCTAGTATTTTACATCTTAGATAGAGCCAGCATGGTCTTAAAAAACTGCCCTTGGGATGAAAAAGTTTAAATACATCTTTCCTATGGTCACAGTTTGTTCCACAGTTTGTTATTTTTTGCTATATCTACTGCATTGCTAATATAATTCAACGTCATTTCACTGTGTGCACCATGATTTACTCTACTTCATTGTACTGCTTATGCCATATCTCACATTGACAGCATTATGCCATCCTATATTGAACTTGATTGTAATATTCATTGTCTATATATCATTTGTGTGTATTTTTCATTTTCTACTAGTTATTTTTAGTCTTGTACTGTTCCTGTGCAAAATATGGATAAACCCATCTCAAATCTGGAATGTTCACTCCCACTCCCTTCCTCTGCATTATCCCAATGATTCGAGAAAAGTTGTCCCACCATTTCTCTCTAATCTTCCACAGCAATTAGTATAAGGCTAGAATAAAGACTGAAATCATGAATCAAAAATCGTATTGAAGCTCAATCATCATATTTGTTAGAAAGAGAAACAATGTGACGTCATTCCACTGAAAGATTCCTAAAATATTGGTAGAAAGGATAAATATAGTTAAATATATAGAAACATTGCTGTTTGTTCGCATCCCAGCAAGGTGTACTACTGTTACACTACACTGTACAATATTAAACTCTGAATAATAAGACAATAGTAGGCTCTATATCCCTTGACTTACAGAAAAAACTCTTTATCAAAGTTTCTCAAAATCTATCATCACCAGGACAAAGCCAGCAGTGCTGACTGGAGGTAACCAGGACTATAGGATTGCTTTGACAGGATAAACTGGGATATGTTAAAATGGGTAGGCACTTAGGAAAAACACATGGACTAAACTCATATGCCTTCTTTGTGCTAGTCTACTTCAACTTCTCTATGGGCTATGACACCACTGCTAAAAGAATTTGAACATTCCTTAGCCAGAAACCTTGGATGAACAGGGACGTTAAAACACATAGAAAATACAATGACAATCCTTACCATACAGGAGATCCAAAGGTGCAAAAAATAGCCAGATCCAAGGAAATGTATTAGGAAGGTGAAGTGGCAAAATGTAAACAGAGGAACACTTCAGCATCTCAGATGCAAGGCATGTGGCAAGGCATTCATTCCATCAGAGCATATAAAGGCGAGCCACTTCTTCACATAACACAACCAGCCCATTACCAAACTTTACCATCACCATGTGCACTGATGCTGAACCTGTACAAGATGAGCCTGACATGCTGAGCCACATTAACCCAAACAAAACCACTGGATCTGGATGGATCCCGAAACTGCAAAGGACCGCAGACAGCAGTATTCACCAGCTTGTTTAACATTTCTATTGAACAGACGACTGTCCCCACTTGCCTAAAGTTGACTATAATCATCCCTGTTCCAAACAGGCAGTCCTCAGGCAGTCCTGAAGTTCTTTGAGCAACTTGTTTTACCAAATAAAAAAAAAATCCCTTTTTCCTGCATCAATACCAGTTTGCTTACAGGGCAAACCGGTCAACTGAGGACACTGTTTTACAAGCCCTTCACATTGCTGTGTCACATTTGGACCACCGGGACAACTACGTCTGGGTGCTGTTTATCGATTACAGCTCTGCGTTTAATTCTATTCACTACCAACAAGCTGACCCGTAAAATAAACAACCTCAATATACCTGTGCAATTGGATTCTGGACTTTCTCACTAGACCACAACAGTATGCAGACAGTGAACACAGGCACACCACTGGGTTGTGGTGAGCCCCTTCATATACCCTCTCTTCATGTATGACTGCAAACCCATTCATAATTCCAACATTATTCATAAATCCACTCCTCTCCCAGGTGAACAAGGTATCTGCCTGACCACAGCTGCAGTGAGGAGTCTGGACTCTGGTAAAAGTTAAACCACGCAAAGCTCTTGGTCCAGACATACCTGGAGAGGTGCTCAAGGACAAGCATACTACATTCTAGACTCTCACCTGCACTCTACTGTAACCCTGTTTACTGCCAGTACAGGCACCCTAGTCACTGTTATAATTCTACACATACTCATTGTGGTTTTTCTATGCTGCTAACTGTAATAAGAATAAGAATATGATTCCAGTGCAACATATGCTCATGTGCAATAACAAGTTATGTATATTGCAAAATTTTTATTTCTGGTTTCCCACTCACATTACGCTGCTACATTGTCTATTTATTGTCTATTTATTGTAGTGGTCTGTCATCCCTGGATCTCTGTTTAATGCTGCTAACTGCCGCCTGTGCAGTAATCATACCTATAGTGTAACATTCATCACTTCCAAAGGTTTACATAATGTCCACATTTGCTGTCTATTTATTGTCTGTTGTCCCTGCACTCTGTTGAATGTTGTATGTTGCTATATGTTGGTCCATGGAGAAATGTTCTCTCATCTCACTTTGTACGTGTACACAGCTGCTGATGAAATAAAGTAACCTTGAACCTTGATAATCAACACCACCGTGATCACCCAGCTCTTTAACAACAACAATTCTGCGTACAGAGAAGAGGTTGAGAATCTAAATAGTTGGAGCCAGAACAACAACATTGCTCTCAACTCAAAGAAAACAATAGGACTGATCTTGGACATCAGTAGACTGGAACACAACGGTCACCATCTCATAAGCCTCAATAGGGAAAGGGCGGAGGCAATTTGCAGTGTAAGATTGTTTTGAGACCCTATTTGTCAAGATCCATCATGATCCATCAACACAGAAGTGATACCTAATATTCCTGAGGAGCCTGACAATAATACAACTTCCAAAACAGCTGCTGGTCAACTTCTACAGGTGAACCATAAAATCCATCATCACGTAATGCATGACAGCATGGTATTCAGGCAGTACCTCTGAGAACAGGAAGGCCCTCCAGCACATTAGCAAAATGGCCCAGAGGATCACTGGCTCACAGCTTTCAACACTAGAAGAAATCTGCAGTACACACAGTAGCTGCAAAGTGATGAAAATTTGTGACTGATTCACCCCACCTCCTGCATGTATATATGTGTGTGTGTGTGTGTGTGTGTCTGTGTCTGTGAGTGTATTATCTTATATATCTTATTACTATATCTTAAATCTGTATCTTTTACTCATAGTTTTAACCAACTTTTATAGATTCACTTTTCGTAGTTTAAATAATTTAAATAGTTTAAATAAGTTAAAATAATATTTCATTGTACTTCTGTAACAGTAAAGGTATCTTGTAAGTATTTTGAAACTGGCTACTTACTAGAGAATGACTAATGCAAACTTTGCAACATTAGACGAACTGTCATCAGTAAAACCAATAATATCTGCAAGGTGAAGCAACAGGTTAGATGCATTTTTAAAAAAGGGGACAATAAGTAAACCTAGTTTTTAAATACTTGATGAACATGCTAAATAAAAGGTTGGTGAAGTAGATCATCAGTGCTTATGCTACTGTTAAAAAGGGTCCAAACAATTTAGATACATAAATGGTTTAATAGATCTGCAAGTTACTGAACATAACGAGATTGCCATTCAGATGTGCACATTAAATGTTGCCAAGAGTCATGTGGATGAATAGAGGAGAACAGCGAGTCCACAATATCGTTATTGAGAAACTAGTAAAAGCGTTCAGACAACGTTCATTATTAAAAACATGAAGTTGAACATGACAAGTGCTGTGGAAAGGATGCAGGATTAGTGAAGCGTAACAACCTTTAGGACCTTTAGGAAGGGTATTTGTTTAGAAGAATACAGTTACATTGGTAGTTTGATGTACACAACACTGCCCTCACTCATGGTTTAGGCATGTAGTTTGCACCACGCTAATTGATGGAAACTTCCATTACTTGTTAGCCACATGGCTCTAGTCAAAACGAAAAAATCAAACCTAGGTCACCTAACATGTCTTGGTTGATCAACTAACTTTAGGGTAAGGGGAGAATTTGACATTTTGCTGAACTTTCACTTACGATTTCTTCCTCCCATTGCTAGTTTTTACCTTTTCCAGTATTCACTCACACTCTCCTCTCCTTTTCTCTGTCCCTTAGGTGTCTTTGGTTAAACACATTCAGCTAGTGTAACCATCGCTGTACTCTCATCTACTCTTCCTCTGCTTTGGCTTGCTTTCCCTCTTGTCTCATTAGAGCCTACTTTCTCTCTGCACTGCAGCTTTGATACTGTCGGGCATCTTCAAATATGTGGCTTTAATACCCTCCATTTCATCATGGCCTCTCTGAGTGCTCGACTGTGGGAATCGGTGGTTAATTGAAACGAGGCAGAAAGGTTACAGCAGCATGTTCTATTAGCTGCCTGACTCACCAAAGCCCTGAAGGGAACACTGAAGGCCTGGAGGTGAAAATGATGTGAGAAACATCTCTCTCTCTCCCTCTCTCTCTGTCTCTCTCTGTCTCTCTCTCTCTCTCTCTCTCTCTCTCACTCTCTCTCCTTGTCTCTCTTGCTCTCTCTGTCCTGAGACAGAAGTGAGAAACTTGTCTGCAACTCTGGATCTGTCTTGACAGACAAGGATGCTTTTGGCATGAGTTCAGATATCTCTGATTTTGTGGAATGCATAAAATAGCATAGTATCTTACTGCCTGCAAGTTAGCTTTATTGCAAAGCGGTCAATTTTACAGGATGAATTCCCTTCACTGACTCACCAGTATACTTACTGTAATGTCACTCCATATGTCAAGACTAGGTCTTTCTAAGATCGATATAGTCAAGATCTGACCAGATCAAGTAAGGAACAAGCAAAAAGACTCCAAGTCTGGAAGAGTATCTGGATAGCTGTCTTAAATAGAAATCAGAAGATATAGGAATATAAAAGCATGATGTTTAATGGTAGGAGTATATAAATGCATGACCTGAAGTGCATCAATCTGGCTTGATTTTAGAATGCTAGAATATAACAATATTCAATAAGCATGTACTCTTTTAATTTCTTTTAATAAGTATTGATTTAGTTTTACTGAAATATACCACTTTCCAAAAACAAACTTGCTTAAAATGTGTTAAATCACAGTCTCATGTGTTTATTACTCCCATTACACCAGTGTATTCAGTTTATTTTTACGTGGCAAATAATGTCCTCAATAATTATAATCAAATAACTTTAATATGACATCACTTGTACGCTCTTGAATCCATAATCTCTCGGTTCCCTGTCAAGGGTTCTAACTTCTGTGTCATCACCATAAAGGTCAGCCGTGTGTTTGGTATATACTGTTACATGACAGGCGCATCAGCTCACCCTGGTGTTGTTCCTTTCAGCCTTCAGCTCCGATATTTCCTCCTCTTTTTCCAGAAGCTGCTCCCGGCAGGCATTCAGCTCCTTGGTGAGGGCCGCAAACTCCTGCAATAGGACAGAGCAAAACAAGTCTTTCAGCATCAAGATAACACAAAGCTGGGGTGCTTATCTGACACAGAAACTGTCACTACTCACAGCACTGTGGCACAGGAAAGAATACACCACTCTTTTTGACAAGCGTAAACATTAAAGTGATTTAAACAGCTAGTATTTTCTACCTGCTAACTGTTCTCTTTTAGATACATTTAAAACATCTGGCTGTGATAGAGTGAAATCTTCACCATGCATACTCACCACAAACTGACCTACTCACAACATCATTCTGCAAATCATCAAACACCATCAGACTCTTCCATCAAACAGCATGGTTTTCTACCCAACACCAACATTCTCCACCAAACATCTCTGTTTCCCAACAAACAAAATCATTCCCTACCGAACAGCTCTGTCCCCCACAAATACCATTATTCTACATTGAACTCCTCCATTCTCTGTTAATCAGCTACATTCTCCACCAAACACCATCATTCTCCATCCAACACTATTATTCTCTACCAGACACCCTCATTCTCTACCAAACACTATCGTTGTCCACCAAACACCAACAATCTTCATCAAACACAATCATTCTTAATTAAACACCATCTTTCTCAGTCAAACACCACTGTTCCCCGACAAACACTAACATTCTCCACCAAACACCAGCACTCTTCACAAAATGTCATCATTCAGCCCCAACACCATAATTTTCAAACAAACACCAATATTATCCAAAAAATAAAATAAGTTCTAGTGCTCTAGCAAAACAATTAACAAACCATAAGAACCCAGGTGAATGGGGGACAACATTCTAGAGACTTCCAGCAACCAACAAAAGTACAGCACACCAACCTAACATCTGGATTTCTTAATACTGACATATGCACATATATTCTTCTGTAGGAGCATTGGGTGAGAGTGCAGGAGCAGGGCTAGCCATGCTGGAGCCAGGCTGGGTCCAGTCTGCACTATGCTAAATGAGAAATTACTGATTAGATCTGTGTTACTCAGCACATTTCAGACTGAGAGATGTGCACAATAGGTAAAACTACCCTGGAACCATTTAAATGATTGCTATTCTGAAAAAGATTGACGTTTAGGAGGATAACTAAACAACCATTAAAGAGACATGTTGACATGCAGGTTCTGAAGGAATGGGTCCAAATTGCTTTAATACAAATTGTGTTGCAATAATATTTTTTAAAAAGTGAAGGGGGGCTGTGCTAAGAGGCTATCAAGACGTGGTCAAAGTTTTATTCTTGAGGCCTTGCCATGTGCAAACCAGACAAATGTTCTCAGCTCCTCTGTGTACTGCTAATGTCTGCTGTTGGCAAACCAGCAGAGCAGAGGAAAAAGTTTATTCACTGTGAGATTTCTGAAGTTGGAATAAAATGTGGAGTGATTTTACAATTCCGTGCCACCTGCCAAAATATGACACCACCAACCATCCTAAAGGACACACACACACACACACACACACACACACACAAACTCCCAGCCTCCTCAACCTACACAACTACATTTACACACACAAACAAATGGCCTGTTCTCCTCTTCTCTGTGGTCCCCAACACACACACACACACACACACACACACGCACACACACTCATGCACACACACACACACATACACACACACACACACGCACACACACACACACACATACACACACACACACAAACAAACACATACACAAACACACA
>JBBPCY010072703.1:0-10836 GCA_037974405.1 Brachyalestes nurse
AGTAGTCCAGTTTAGAGATGACCAGAGACTGGACGAGTAACTGTGTGGCTTCCGTGGTGAGAAAGGGTCGGATTCTTTTGATGTTGTATAAAAGGTATCTGCATGTCCTGGAGAGGAGGTCAACGTGCAACCGGAATGAAAGTTCGTTATCCAACATGACACCAAGGTTTCTTAACTTCTTTGACGGAACAATAACAGAGTTCTCAAAAGAAACGCCATGGTCATAGCTTAGTGATGGACTCCCTTTGAGGAAAAGGAGCTCAGTCTTGCTGGGATTCAGCTTAAGGTGGTGAGCCGCCATCCAAGAGGAGATAGGCTAGGCAGTCTGAGATGCGGGTCGAAACTGTAGGGGAAAGAAAGGATAAGTTGAGTGTCATCTGCACAAAGGTGGTAAGAAAATCAATGTGAGGCTATCACAGCCCCAAGAGAACCAGTATATTAAGAAAAGAGAAGCGGTCCAAGGACCGAGCCCTGTGGTACACCAGTGGACAATCTTCACGGGGCAGACTTCCGGTCATCAAGGTAGGATTCAAACCATTGCCAGGCTGTGCCCAATATCCCAAGGCTGGAGAGAGTAGCCATGAGGACCTGATGGTTAACTGTGTCAAAGGCTGCAGAAAGGTCAAAAAGAACAGGTTGGCTGCTCTAGCTGAATGAAGCTCTTCAGAGATGGCAAGTAGCGCTGTTTCAGTATGGTGCGCAGCCTTGAACCCAGACTGGTGAGGATGCTGAAGCCTGTTTTGAGAAAGAAAGATGTTAAAGATGTCATAAGCAGCCCGTTCCAGGACATTGGAAAGGAAGGACAGAAGGGATACTGGTCCCCAGTCATCTGGAGCGTACTCGGCGGGAGCGTCGAGTGGACATGTGGTGGGTTTGCTGGACATCAGAAGCAATGCCACATTCTCAAGAGAGAGAGGTGAGAAGCCAAGAAACTGGGTAGCACTGGCCAATCTCTGGCTGACAGGGGACTTGATGACGGGAAGGACCTACTAATGGCATACATTTTTGCATCAAAGAACACAGCAAAGTCTTCAGGTGAGAGAGCCAAAAGAACAGGAAGGGATGGCGATTTATGAAGAGACGAAAAGGTGGTAAATAGTTTGCGAGGGTTCGATGCTGATTCTTCATTCTGTAGAAGGAAGACTTTGCAGAAGTTAAATCCATGGCAAATTTGGATAGGAGAGCGCGATAAGTGATCAGATCGTGGTCATTAAGCGTTTTCCTCCATCTTCTTTCGGCTGCTCTCGGCTCCCTTCTGTTACTTCTCAGGACCGCAGACAGCCATGGTGCTGGGGGTGAGACACGCTTTGTTCTGGAAGACAAGGGGATTCAACTGAAGATGGACAGGGGGTAGTGGAGTCAGGGAGAGATAAAGAAGATAGAATAGCAGAGGGTAGAGAAAGAGAGGATAGATTTCTGCAGGTAGTCGTAGGCGTCACACGTGGGAGATGAGACGCGGAGGTCTGGAGAGGGAATTTGAAAGACAAAAGATGATGGTCAGAGACATGTAGGACAAGGACTGGACAATATATTTAACATAAGAAGTGACCTGGTCGATATCAAGTCAACAGTGTTGACTGCTTTGTGGGTCAGAGGAGAGTCATAGAGGGACAGGCCGAAGGATGATCACAGCATTGCAAGCGTGCAGGTCTTCAACTTGTCACCTGGCAGAATAAAGTCCCCAAGGAGGATGAGGGGAGACTCATCATCTGGAAGAGAGCTCAGTAGGATGTCCAGTTCATCTATGAAGTTACCCAGAGGACCAGGTGGGCAATAAAGGATAATGATATGGAGCTTAGTTGGGTATGTTATAATAACAGACTGGAATTCAAAGGTTGAGATGTTGAGCTGGGAAAGACTGAGAGGCACAAAGCGCCAACTACGTGCGAGAAGCAAACCTGTACCCCCTCCTCTGCTTGTAGAGCGAGGAGTGTGAGAGGACATGGCAGAGGAGAGAGCAGCCAGAGTAGCAGATTTCTCCGGTGTGATCCTGGTCTCTGTGAGGGTCAGGAAGTGGAAAGAGTGGAGAGACACCAGTCCAGAGATTAAGTCAGCTTTCTTGATACAGGATTGGCAATTCCACAGACCACCATGAACCACTGTAGCAGGCTGTGGTGAAAAAAGCAGCTGAGGGAGGTTACTGTGGTTTTTTCCACGCTGATGGGGAATGTATCTTCTAGGCCTGTAGGATATGTGAACAGGTATAGGTTTGACGCACATTTTCTGTAGTAGAAAATAAATAAAAACAGAATAAAATGAGAAGTGATACTTAGCTGAGCGTAGACAGCGCAACCACCACAGACGGACTGTTTGGGTGTATCTCAGGTGCTCCTTTATACTTGAGGGTGAGTAAGCCACTCCCACTAGTTACACCAGGTGAGACTAATCTAGCTGATTGCAATGATGCTAATGAAGCTAACAACAAACAAACAACACCAACAAAGTAGCAATCTAGAGCAAAGGAAGTCAAAGTGGACAGTAAAAAGCAGCACAACAGTTAAACAGCAGAAGAAACTCAAGATAACTTACTAGATGAAGATACAGCCAAGTAGACACCACAAGCAAAGACACCTTGTAATCAGAGCATTCTAAGAACAAATTGTGTGGCTTACCGGCTCTATCATGTTTATCCACGACTGGGCTCTTCCTCCACACTACAACTGGGCAAACTACCAGTTTTTTGTTTCTTCTCCGTGACAGAATGTCTGTGTCCCCAGTGAGCTCAGCAGACTTAGCCCATGTCTGGGAGGTGATAAAGGCTGCTGAGATCGTGAACCTGAAGCAGGAAGTGGTCAATCTCCGTGCGGATGGTTCACCAAACTACACCTGCTAAGGCTTCACCCTCCCGGCCAGCTGTCCAACCCCCTTCACCTGCTACTATCCCCAAAATGGCTATATCTGAGAAGTGGAATGGGACGGATGGGAAGTGCGAGGTATTTCTGACTAATCTCTCGCTTTTATTTGAGTTTCAGTCGTAGTGCTGCCCCTCAGACTGGAGTAAAATCGCACTTCTCACCTCCTTTCTCACTGGGCAGGCAGCTGAGTGGGCTACAGCTGTCTTGAGATCAAACAGCATGGCTGCATTCTCCTACGTGGAGTTCACCCAAAAACTCAAGGCAGCCTTTCAACATTCTGAGAGCAAAGTGGGGGTGTAGTTAAAACATTATCATCTCCGATAGGACGATCGCCCCGTCCATAAGTACACTGCCGAGTTTAGGACCCTGGCAGTCCAAACCAAATGGAGTGACGCTGCACTCCGAAACGCCTTCTATGAGGGACTCTACTCGCATGAAGAACAAGTTGGCAGGATGAGAGCTCCCTAAGAGTCTCAGAAGAGACCTCTGTCTAGGCTCACTCCCCAAGAGTGCTCCCCGGACCTAGTTCTTTGAAAACATATCTACCTCATCTTCCGCTCCCAGACCTCCACTCGCCTCAGAGGCTCACTCTCCCGGAGCAGGGGAACCCACGCAGCTTGGACGCACCTTCCTGTCAGTGGCGTAAAAAGAGCAACAATATCGCGAAGGCCTGTGCACCTCCCCTGATCACCACCGAGCCAACTGTCCTCTCCGGTGAACTCACCAGGAGGAGCAACTCACCTGGTCTCCTGCCGACCAACCGTTTCTCATCTTCGACAGCTTTAGTTGATTCGGGGGCTGCTGGTAACTTAATCGATCAGGCTTATGCTGCCCAGGTGGGAATCCTGGCCTGTTCACATCACTGCCATTGATGCTCGGCCCCTTTCCATCAGTCCCATCACTCGGCGCACCAAAACCTTATCTATGACCATCGATGGCAACATGACCCTCTCATCTCCTGGACCAGACACAAAATCCTCCAATGGGGCCCTGTCTCCAAGCAAAGGCTGAGACATGTTCAGGGGACTCCGAGGCCCCCGATATCGACTTGGAGAATATTCCCGTACCGTACCATGACCTGGTGGGGTTCTTCACAAAGCACAGAGCCATTCGCCTTCCTCCTCATCACCCTTATGACCTGGCCATAGATCTCCAGCCAAGGAGTACATTGCCGAAGGTCTTCGCCAGGGGACCATTAGACCATCTTCATCTTCTTTTTTGTAAAAAAGAAAGGCGGTTGCTCAAGAGGTTGCTGGCCCACCAGTTGTTCTGCAAGTTGGAGAAATGTGCTTTCCACCAGGCACACCTCCACATTCCTCGGTTTTGTCGTCTCCTCCCAGGGTGTGGCCATGGATCCCCAGAAGCTGGAGGCTGTGTAAAGATGACAGCGAATCTCCATTAACATTCTACCTAAGTGCTGATCAGTGTTAGAATATTAGTTTCAAAAAGTTCTAAAAGCGGCGCCTTAATGGAACATGGTCAGGCGGTGCAAGTGAGACTTCATGCTGAAGGGTTAAGTGTCCTTTATCACCATTAGTCTTGTAGCTCCAGTGCTAAAGCTAAAGAAAGAAACCAGACTTGGCCCAGGGACTGTTGGTTTAACGGGGTTCAGGAGCGCATCCGGGCCACAGGAAGATTTGTGTTTACAGAATAAAACCCATTATTGTCCCCTCAGAGCCTCGTCCAAGTGATGACGTGCATGCACCAACATGTGCGCACACACACACGCTGAGGATTTCATCTGGAACAAGTAACGTAGTGTTTCCTGACTGACCGGCCACTGACACACAACCTGAGGTGCTAACCCGCTGTTTGTTGTTACTTACAAATTTGAGGTCAGAGCTTAACCTGACCAACCCTCTGTGTTGGGGGCAGTGTTGTGCTAGGGTGACCAGATTTAAGCCTGAGCACGTCCTCTTTTTCCTGGACATGTCCAGGAGAACTGGAAATTGTGGCTGTGTTTTTTTAGCTGCCTAAACATTCATCATGTCACGGGCATCTCTCTAACCCTCTCAAAAACAGGACGCGTCCGGGGAGAAGAGGACGTCTGGTCACCCTAGTTGTGCACGAATGCGCTCAATGAATGGCATTCATTGAACACGTTCCTATTTTTCGTGAACGCTGAACTGAACGAATCAGTTCACAAATTATGAACATGGAAGTGAGTGACGTTCACTCTCACGAGACTGAACGCACTTCACGTTTTACGTTTACTGATTACAGGGTAGCATGCTGGTGCTTCGAGTTCGGATGCCTCTTCAGAAGGCCGTTTGCATTTTAGCCTATTTTTTGAAGAAATTGGTGTAGCTTTGGATAGAGCGGGGAAACACATTTTGTATACTTTTTGTTTTGTTCTTTTCTGAACACTTTAAACAATATTGTCTGAATGCTGCATTTTAGGCAGACACATTTTGTTTACATTTTGTGTTAATATAGTCTGAATCAAATTTCCATATACAGTATACCTGCACCTTGTTTTTTTGTTCACTTTCAGCATAACATGATGCGGTGGTAAGATAAGCTCTTAAGTGGTAAGATCTATTCTCAACCTCAAAATGGGTTTTTAATTTAACTTATGTCTGTGACTGTTCAGTGAAGTATTGAAAAAACGTGAACTAGTGAACTAGTTCATTTTTGAGCTAGTTCTGTGAACTGGCACAACACTGGTTGGGGGTGTTGTGTGATAAACGCTGTAGGAAATCGATTTTTAAGTCTTCAAACCTCCACAAGGGGGAGCTCTCGTTACCAGCTAGATAGCAAAGTGGGTCCTATAGAAATATCCCTGAGGTCCATGTATGGGAACTGCGCTTTTCCACAGGTATACAGGAACTGCGCTATACCTAAACTGTAGTGCGATGGTATGTAACTTGCATCATGCTTTGTTTTTCCAGTGTATGTCAGTCCAAGTCAGTCCTGAGTTTCTAACTCAGTTCTCCCCACAGTTTATGGAGTCCCTGGAGTTGAACCAGCGGGACGTTTTTCTGTCAGAGCCGCTTTTGTTATTGTGGTCTTGTTTGAGTTTTTATTATTTCTTAGTCTTGTTTAGCTTTGCGATTAAAATCCTAACCCAGCTAGCTTGTTATTGATGTAATGGTGCACTTTCGCATTTCTCACACCTTTAAAAATTCCCACTGAAATTTATTTGCAGCACAAACATAGTAATGGTTGTACTTTGTTGCCTTCCGTTTGTTAGTTTGTATCTCCACTGTTGTTGTTTTTTGCCAATCATAAATCAGTGATGCAGTCAGTTTTAGCCCTGCTGTCGAGCAGCTCAGGTATGACTTGAGTACAGGTAATTTTATTTGAAATTGAAAAACATTTGTTCACAGTACAGCATGGTTCCTTGTGCCAGTAGAAAGTGCTAGAGAACAACCCATTTTGCATCTTTGTGCTTGTGATGTCACATCCATGAAAGCAGTTACATACATTTACATTCAGAGTACAGCAAGTTAGCTGTAGCCCATTCACGTATGTCATCCATTCAACACTGATCTACATAGCAGCAGGTAGAACTGTTAAAAAAAAAACCTCTCAGCTAAAGAGTTAAAGTTGCAGTAACATGAACAGCCCCTTCAATTCTCAAGGATAAAGAGGATGATTAAATTAATTATGGCTGTGGTGTTTTATAAACCAAAAACAAACAGAACAACCCCTGTAAAAGTTGGAGTCAGTCAGAGCGTCTCTGTTGTGGCATGAGGATTCATGTACGTTCCTCTGCTGTCACTGGTCCTTTGTGTGAGAGAGGCATTAATCAGCACTAAGTACAGCCATGACCTCATCAGAATGGCCGGAATATGTTTATATTGGTTATACTACATGGTGGTGGGCATCTCCACAAAATTTAAATGGTCCTGGACCTTGGTGGTGGTGTTGGTGTAACTGATTGACCAACTAACAGCTGTCAAAAATACTGGACCGGATTCTATATATTCTGTATATGTATGTCACCAACTCTTCTCTGGCAGAGTTAATTTTACACTGCCAGTCAAACATTTCTGCACACCACGGGTTCTTACAATTTGTCTATTTATTTCATAAACTGCAGATTTTCATCCTTGTTCAACACTTGAAACTTGTTGAAGGAACAACTGTAAATGAAAATGTCAAATAAAATATGTTTCCTTAATAAGATGTAAGAATATGTAAGAGTGCATATCTGACATCCTGTTAACTGATTGTGTGCTGATGCAGACTCAAATTCTACAGTGTCCTTTAACTGTTTCATTCCTTAACAGCTCATTAAATATCTAACACTTGTCTGGTGATTCACATTGCAATTACAATTAGGAGCCTTATATATAAAATATGACATTTTCTGGCCAATAAAGACCCCCCACAAGTTTAAAGACTCGTCACATCAAAAAGTGGGAGTGTGTGTGTTATTTTTGGATCATTCCCCTTTAACATTTTCCATTTACATTCTGTTTATAATGTACTGACAGGTTCTATTCTTCACTGACTTCCAGGGATTAACACTTCATATGCAAGGTCATATGCTAACCTCTCTCTCTCTGTCTGTCTCTGTCTCTCTCTCTCTCTCTCTCTGTCAGAGTAATGAGCTGGTGGAGCTGCAGCGAGCTCGCCTGCGTGATGATATCAGGGAGTATAAGGTGCGAGAGTCGCGGCTGCTGCAGGACTAAACTGAGCTGGAGGAGAAGAACATCAGCCTGCAGAAACAAGTCTCAGTGCTCAAACAGGGACAGGTGACTTTAACCACTGACTCTCCCCAATGTGCTATTTACATTTTCAGTTCCATTAAAAGATTTTTCTATCGATAACACACCAGAAGTTTGGACCCAAACTCTGCTCTTTTAAAATTTAATCTCAAGAAAGCTTTAGAAATACGGGTCTTCAGTGTTTTATAGTCTGTTGTAACACATTATTAAGCCACAACGACTCAAACTATTCATTTTGAAGAGACTGGCCTGTCTCTTCTGGTGTGTGTGTCACTGGACAACATTTTTAACAGGATAATGATCCCAAGCATCGCCAAAATTGTACTAAAATTATTTGTAGTCCAAAGAAAAGCAGAAAGTTTAGAGAATCCTGTCTTGGCCTCCCCCCAGTCTCCAGGTCTTTGGCCCACTGAGCTGCAGGGACGAGCTGAACCCACACGTTCCATCAAATGAGACAGAACTGTCTGCAGGCTTAAAAAAGTTACTGGGAGATTTTGGGCACCAGTAATTACTGGAAATTGCTGGAAAGGATGTGCTGAATCTGTGCTGCTGTGATAAAGGCAAGGAGGAGGTTTATTTTAATGAAACCCGTACATAAACTTTTACATCCATTAAATTGCATTGATAGTGTTACATTTAAATACCAATCAGTTACATTTAAGTATTTCTGAAGTTTTATTATAGTAAACTTACAAAAGAGCAGCGTTATTTATTTATTTTTTAATATCCAGGGGTGGGTTAAACTTCTGGCCTGTGGTGTAGTTCCAGTAGCAGTAACAATAGTGGAACCCGTTTTGGCGATTAATTCTAACAATCTTCCTTTTATTGTCTCTGACTGAGTGCAGGTGGAGTTCGAGCATGAGATCCGGCGGCTGGAGGAGGAGGCGCAGTACCTCAACGGTCAGCTGGAGGAAGCTGTCCGGCTGCGGGAGATCGCGGAGCGGCAGCTGACCGAGGCGCTGGAGACGGTAAAGACGGAGCGGGAGCAGAAAGCTGCTTTGCGGATGGAGCTCACCAATCAGAAAACCGTTTGTCTGTTTTGTGTATATTGTCTTGTTTTTAATGTCTAGCTTGCAGCCAGCAAGTAGTTTAATCCAGATAGACAAACACTCCTAAAAATTGGCGAACAACATAGAAAAACTGCTGTTATAGACCCTGAAGTGACATCGCTACTCACCCGTGAGAACATCGGCCGACGTGACCCAGCTGGCGGCACCCGGAGGGCGCGCGAGCGGATACGGGGTGCAGGTTAGAGTGAAATGCCGCAGACTAAGATCACAGATGCAAATTGGACAATCTCAGTGGAAGACTTCTACTCCACAGGGAGCTGAGGAACAGCTGCGTCCTCTGTCTCACGGAGACGTGGCTGACCGACCACGCAGTCCAACCGGAGGGGTTCACAATTCACCGGGCTCATCGGACAGAGATGTCGAGGAAGAAACAAGGAGGTGGCGTGTGCTTTCTCATCAACAACTCGTGGTGCACAAACGTGAAAATCATTTCACATAAGTGCACTCCAGACCTTGAGTAAGTTACCTGCTGATAAAATGTCAGCCGTTCTATTTGCTGAGAGAGTTCAGAGCAGTCTATATCAGTCTATATCCCACCACAAGGAAACACACAGTGCGCTCTGAGTGAACTCTACCAGCTGATCACCAGCCACGAGAACGCGCAGCCGAACTGACAGTTCATTGTCTCTGAGGACTTTAACAGGGCTAAGAAATGTGTACCCAAAATACCACCAGCATGTCTCCAGTCCCACTCGGGGAAATAACACGCTCAACCACTGCTACACAGAACATCGGGGGGCTTATCGCTCTCTGTCTCACGCACATCTGGGCGCCTCCGATCACAGCATGGTGCTGTTGCTGCCTGAGTACAAGCAGAGATTAAAGCGCGAGGAGCCGGTGACACGCACGCTGAGCTCGCTAACTCACATCCTCCAGAGCGGGCTCCAGCAGATCTGCATGACGTCACTCTCACCGTGTCTGTCACAGACGTGAAGAAGAGCTTTAACAGAATCAACATCCGCAAAGCTCCCGGTCCACACGGAATTTCGGGTTGTGTATTGAAGGTGTGCAGTGAGCTGCTGTCCCAATTGTCCCAATTCCCAAGACGAACAAAGCCAGCTGCCTTAATGACTTTCAGCCTGTTGCACTAACCGCCATAACAATGAAGTGCTTCGAAAGGCTGGTAATGAGACACATCTTGAGCTCCATTCCGAGTAATCTGGAATCTGTGCATACTGTCACAATAGATGCACTGAAGATGCCGTTTCACACATCAGTCATAACACCCTGGCTCACCTGGACACTAATCACTGCTATGCCAGACTGTTTCAGCCCTGCATTCAACACAGTCATACCCTCCAAGCTGATCCGGAAGCTGCGGGCGCTGGGACTCAGTGTTAATCTGTGCAACTAGATTCTGGACTTTCTCACCAACAGCCAACAGCACGTGAGGATCGGCAAAAGCACCAGCACGCCAAAGAGAAGCGTTCTGAGCCCAATGCTGTACTCCCTGTTTACACACGACTGTGTGTCCAGACACAGGTCCAACACCATCATCAAGTTTGCGGATGATACCTCCATTGTGGGCCTGATGAGCAACAACGACGAGACGGCCTACAGAGAGGAGGTGAGACTCTTGGCAGAGTGGTTTCAGGAGAACTCTCTCTCAACATCAGAAAAAGTAAGGAGATGGCAGCTCATCCCCTCATCTACTTTGCAGGAGGTGCTGTGGAGAGGGTCAGTGGCTTCCGGCTACTTGGAGTCACCCTCAGTGCAGCAGCGGTCACCAAAAAAGCCAACCAATGACTTCACTTCCTCAGATACCTAAAGAAGGCTGGGGTGTCCACCTCTGTCCTCACCAGCTTCTACAGGTGCACTATGGAGTCCATAATCATGGGGAGTGTTGCGTCTTGGTACGGTAGCTGCATTGCACAGGACAAGAAAGCTCTGCAGAGGGTGGTGAAAACAGCTCAGAGGATCACAGGCACACCACTGCCCTGCAAAAATGGACATTTACAACACACGCTGTCTCGGGAAAACTAAGCATCCTGAAAGACCCCAGCCACCCTGCACTGCCACTTTTTACTTTCCTGCCATTAGGCAAGAGACTCCGGACAACTCTCGCACACATAACACGAACAGTTTTTACCCCAGTGCCATCAGACTTTTCTCGTTTTAAATCTCGTTTTAGCAGTGCTTGTATGCTTTCCAAACACTGGTGTAAACTAGGGATGCACCGAAATGATTTTTTTGGACCGAAACCGAAAACCGAAAATGAGGAAACACTTGGCCAAA
>JBBPCY010072704.1:0-10836 GCA_037974405.1 Brachyalestes nurse
TCATAGCTCTTTAGATATAATACAGAGAGATAGAGAGAGAGACAGAGGCAGAGATAGAGAAAGAAAGAGAGAGAGAGAGAGAGTGAGAGAGAGAGAGAGAGAGAGAGAGAGAGAAAATGAGTTTATGTGTGCTGGAAGGGAATCCCCTTCTGTCATCTTTATGAATGAATGCAGAACTGTTGTGTGCTTTGTGTTGGAGTGCATTAAATATACCAACTAATTCTCACAGTTCTACGGGTACATAGATCCTGAAACTGCACGTTCACTGAGGTAGAACAAGGTTTACTGTCACATTGTTACTGCACACATGACAACACGCACTAAACCAACACACCCTTCTCAACACACTACCTATCACTTTGCCCATTACACACTACCCAACACTTTCTACTCAGTACTCAATTCTCAACACACCCCACCGAACACACTACTCAGCACACCCTGCTCAACCCAGCAGCACCTAATTCAGTACTTACTTCCCAGCACACACTCCCCAACACTGCTCCGTACTTGCAAGCACACACTACCCAACACACTCTGCCCAGCACACACTATCTAACACTTTCCTCCAAGGACATACACTATACGGACAAAAGTATTCAGACGTTTCAATCATGCTCATTGCCACAGGTGTATAAAATCAAGCATACCAAGTTTGGGGAAGGCCCTTTTCTATTGCAGCATGACTCTGCCCCAGGGCACAAAGCAAGGTCTCTAAAACAGCTGTATTAGTTCAGTGTAGAAGAACTTGACTGGCCCACACAGTGCGACCCCATCGTCCAACATCAGTGTCTGACCTCATAAATGCTCTACAGAATGAATGGGCACAAATTCCCACAGTAGCTCCAAAATCTTGTGGAAAGCCTTCCAAGGAGAGTGGAAGCTGTTATAGATGCAAAGTTGGGACCAGCTCTATATTAGAGTCTGTATTTGAATGCATCATCATTAAAATCCCTTTTGGTGTAATGGTCAGTCTCAGTACTTTTGTTCATATTGTGTCCTTGCCAACACATGCTGCATAACACACACTACCCAATACACTCTGCAAAAACGCTCATTACCAAGCACTTACTTCTCAACACACCTTGCCCAACATTCCCAGGCCAACACACACTACCCAGAACACACTGCCCAACACACTACAAAACACACCTCACCAACACAAATTGCCTGGCACACATTCCCCATCACACATTGACTAAAATCCAATTTCCGGCACACTCACAGGCACAAACACACACACACTGTGCTGATGTACAAAATAATTCAGAAGCATGGTATCAGATACATTTTCAGTGAAACTGATTCACACGTCCCCACACAGACATCCACTTCATGCTTGGCTTTGCTAATTAAAGTTGATTGACAGCTGTCACTTACATGCATTGGTGACAGCAAAGCTGTTGGCAGTCTCGATGTTGTCGACGTGCGGGACGAGGTTAAAGGGTGCCTCAGTGGCGTTGGGGCTGGTGTTGTGCAGAAATATGGCCAAGCGGAACGCAGTGTACTCCTGATCAGTGTTCCTAATGAACAACCCACCTACACACACACACACACACACACACACACAGAAGGGAGACAGAAAACCAAAAAGTGTAAGACAGGATTCAGTGGTAACATGGGAGAATCTGCTGAGCTGGGTTTGATTAAGTCAATAAATAAAGCACCAGCAAATGCTAACGAACTGTTTATCAACCCAAACCCCCACACACAGTTCAGCTCTACCCTCCCCCATTATTCATGCTGATCATGTCCCACTAAACACACACACACAAACAAGAAAAGTCAAGAAAAGGTGTGCATCAGCTCTACCCTGTGACTGAAACAGATTATCCGAGCAGTGAGGGAACAAAAGTCAGAATTGTAATGACATTTTATAGAAGTGAAAATGACTTATGCATGTGCAAGTAAAAAAAATCCTGTCTGTGCCAAATGCTGGAAAGGGGGCACCAATACTGATCATATATATATGTGTGTGTGTGTGTGTGTGTGTTTTATTGCATACATATGTCACATAACAAATGACACAAACAGATTAGAACGACATGAAAAACAATGCACTGTCGGAGTATCTGCAAATGCTTGTTATGTGTGCTTTAATTTTTGGTTTTTCATTTGTTTTACGGATGCAGTAACACACACACACACACACACAACTCTTACTCGCCCTGTGTAGGGTATTTAGCGCATTAACTTTCTGGGCAGCGCTCTCGCTCTGTCTATGTGAGCGATGCGGAGATGTCCCATTACACCGAAAGAGCAGTGTGTGTGTGTGTGTGTGTGTTTGTGCGTGTGTGATAGCAGATGTGTAAGCACTACTCAGCTGGATGGCAACACACTAATGTAAACTATTACTCCTACAGTGTGCTGAGGCTGCAGCAAACATTCCACTATTATTAACACACTAATGACTGTCAACATTAATGTTACTACACTGACCAATATGCGTGTGTGTGTGTGTGTGTGTGTGTGTGAAAGGCAGGGTCACACATTAATGTAAATACTCCCATACTGTTCACATTTCATTTCTATTAGAACAATATTAACCTAATAAAAAACTGGCATTATTAGTGTTAATGGTCGTGTTTTTATTAGTCAAATATTTAAGCCGTCCTAAAATCAACATGCTGAACTGAACAGACAGATATGGTGTGTGTGTGTGTGTGTGTGTTTGTGAGTGTGTGTGTGAGAGAGAGTGGGTGTGCGTGCGTGTGTGTGTGTGTGTGTACTGCAGTGGCGCGCTGAACAAAGCATGCGCTGAAACACTGATGAGCTTTCACATGTATATTCACAACAAACAAAACACAAAAATGCACACATTCACAAAAAGCACATGCAGATACCCGTGTGTTTGTTTGTGTATGTGAGTGTGTGTATGTGTGTGTGTGTGTGTGAGTGAGTGTGTCTTACTCACCTATCTGGACACTGCTGGGGAAAGCCCCCTCCGCGAGCCCCCACAGCAGCGGCAGCACGACGATCCGCATCGCAGCCTCAACTTACACACACTCATACACTCACAGCGCGAGGAGGCATGGAGAAGCAAGAGACACGCGGGGAGTGGGAGAGCACCAGAATAAAACTCATACACTCACACATAGACACACACACATATACTCACTCAAACATGCACGCTTACATTCACTCACACTCACTCAGAGAGAGAGAGAGAGAGAGAGAGAGAGAGAATGGGGGAGAGAGAAAGAGAGAGAAAAAAAGAGGTAAAGAGGGAGATTAAGGGCGCATGCTGCAGACAGTGCGCCGCTCTCGCACTCTGCACACACGACAGAGAGCAGCTCGAGTACTGAGAGAGAAAGAGAGAGAGGGAGGTCGAGCAAGAGTGAGGAGATAGAAAGAGGGGGTAGAGCGAGAGAGGAGAGGGGAAAGAGAAGAGGAAGGGAGAACGAGACAGAGAGAGACAAGGATGGAGAGAGACAGACAAGGAAAGAGAGCGGGGAGAGAGAGAGAGGCGAGAGAGAGAGGGAGAGGTAGAGCAAGAGTGAGGAGATGGGGTAGAGAGAGAGAGAGAGAGAGAGAGAGAGGTGGTGTAGAGCGTGAGTGAGATAGAGGAGAGGGAGAAAGAGAGAGAGACATACACATTGACGAGGAAAGAGAGAGAAGTAGAGAGAGAGAGTGATGAGCGACAATGAGAATGAGGAGAGAGAGAAATGCACATATCTATTCTATACATGTATTTACATAGAATATGCCTTTTTATATATGTTTCTTATGCATGTATAAGGAAATGTATATATTTTTTGGTTTTTATTTTTAATGTTATTATACCAGCTGCTCTTTACACTGTCTTGACATGATTACTGAACATCCAGAAGCACGCGATGGCAGGAGACCAGCAAAAAGATCAGGAACCAAACCCATTTGTTTGTTATTCATAACCTTACTGAAGACAAAACATAAACTACAGGCGAGAGGTTTGAGCCCACCCTCAGATTAAAAAAAATAAAGAAATTGTTAAGACTAATGTAAGGTTTCCACACCCTCCCAGCACATTTTCAGCAAAAAGTACTGTCTCTGCTACTGGACGCTTATTTCAAACTTATTGGTCCAGCTTGTCACGTGCAGCTTAATGGAAGAAAAATTGGAGACTGGGGAGGCCAGACATAATGAAAAAACATAGGAAAAATCTAATATAATCTAATTGAATTTATTATTTTTAATCCATCATTAAGAAAAAAATATTTTTATCAAGATCACCGGTGCCACAATTATTGGCATCCATAACATCCATAACAATATATAAAATAAATGTAGTTGAAGAATTTTTGTAATTTGTTGATCAGAGTGTCTTATTAAGAACTTTTAATAAGAAATCCATGACTTCCTGTGTTTCTGGGCTGGACGAGAACCCAAGTTTATCTTGCCACTACGCACAAGTAGGAGGATTTTCTCCAAAGCTCACTGTTTGAGAAGTGCAGCAAAGTGTGGCATCTTGGGGTCACCTAGTCTCCATAACAACCATTAGACGCTATCTACATGCCAACAGGTTGTTTGGGAGGCACGCGAGGAAAAAGCCTTTTCTGTCCTACCATCCCAAACGTAAACGTGTGGAGTTTGCTAAATGCTATTGGGATTTTAACTAGAACCGTGTGCTTTGGTCAGATGAGACTAAGGTTGAGCTTTTTGTGAACAAACACTTAAGGGTGATCTGGCATAAAACAAAGGATAAAGCACCAAGTATGACGGAGAAAATGTGAAGCTGTAGCCCTGTTTCTCTTCCAGTGGTCCTGGGAACCTTGTTAGAGTGCATGGCTCCATGAAGATTTGAAATACCAGGACATTTTAAATAAAAATCCATGGCCTCAGCCAGAAAACTAGAAATGTGTCATCACTGGGTCTTTCAGTAATTTTACTGTAAAAAAAAATATATATATACTGTAAAAATTAACAAAATATATAATGTGCTGTAACAGGCCACATCTTATGTTTTACCTTAGTTTGTGTTTAATGATTGTGTATTAAAAGGTCCAGAATTGTGTTTTCTTCAAAACATGACCGGGGCACCCAAACTTTTGTATACGACTCTATGACCTAAATATAACCTTTAATATCTATCAAATGTAACTTTTCTCTAATTTTGACCCTAAATATTAGATTAATTTGAACTTTCTCTAACTCTGACTCTAAGTATCTATTAAATTCCACTTTTCTCGAACACTGAAATCTAAATATCTGTTAAATTCAACTAGTTTACTCTAACTCTAAACCCAAATTTCTATGAATGCACTGCAAGTAAAATGTGTTTAAAGAGAAAACACAAAAAGGAGTTCTTGAGAGTGTTTTGTCATTGCGTGCAGAAATGCTGACGCTGGGTTCCTGCAGTGTGATGCAGGGGTCTCTGCAGGACACAGAGTTTGTTTGTTTGTGTGTGTGTGTGTGTGTGTGTGTGTGTGTGTGAGCAGCTGTGTCTTACAGCCCATTCATAATCAGCACAGCCCCCGGTATAAGCGACAGATGGAGGGAGGGAGTGAATTTGGGTGTGGGTGTGTATCTGTTAAGGTGTGTGTGTGTGTGTGTGTGTGTGTGTTTGTGTGTGTGGGTGTGTGTGTGTTGGGGTGTGGGGTTTGTGTGTTTATATTGCATGCATCCAAGTTATACTTGAAAAGTCTCATTTATGGCTGGCAAAATGAAAAAGAGGTCATTTTAAAATTAAATAATGTTTTTAACCACATTTGTGCTCTTGATTTTGCACCTGCTGTCTTGTCTCCCACTCTATTGTTTACCATGCTGTCTGTTGTTTACTGTAGACTGGAGGGTCATGGAGTGGGGGTTGGGGGGATCTGACTCAGTAGGTTTTTTATTAAAGCCTTATTTTCCTGTAAATACTGATAAATGTCAAACTGAGCACTGAGCCACAGAAATCAAAGCAACAACACTGAGTCCTTCAAGCAGGAGGGAGTTTCTGAACAT
Organism: Brachyalestes nurse; assembly: GCA_037974405.1. Classification (NCBI taxonomy): domain Eukaryota; kingdom Metazoa; phylum Chordata; class Actinopteri; order Characiformes; family Alestidae; genus Brachyalestes; species Brachyalestes nurse. Next base: position 5,926 of record JBBPCY010072704.1, read on the forward strand.
GCTTTTGACTGTGTTCCTGCATTCTGCTGTACTCCTTTAACACTGTCTTCCACTGGCAAGTTCCGTTATTAAAGATTGAAAGGACTGGGAACAGTTAAATACAGGACCATCAGCCGGTGGTTTACCAGAGACAAGGCATATTCATAACTGATATTACATGACCCACATAACAAAGAAATATTTCAGAATGTCTTTAAAGAACTCTCGAAAAAAAGAATTTTTGAAAAAGAATTTTCGAAAAAATTAAACATTCAAACATTCAGTTCAGTCCATTCATTTCAAAGCAATGTGTAAGTTTTCATCAAAGGGAGGGTCTTTATTAAAATATTTAAGTATGGATGGCTGTAGGACCCCCTACGGTGACCATAAATGGATCTGTGGTGACAGTGTTACCATGGAAATGAAAGCTACAAAGCAATGAGGTGTTTTGCTCACCTGATGACATATTCAGAAAAAACAAGAAAAAGCACTAAATTAATTAGAGTATTGGAAAAACTTGTGCTGAACCGAAGGAATGTTATTCAGTGGGGGAGCCAGATTTGCTCATTCATTATAAAAGCATTTATAAAAGCAGATGCTGGTGTTGCTTAAAGTTTGTCAAGCTGGAAGCAAGCTTAACTGAACAGTAACAAACTGTACAGTGAATGTTCATGCTGAACGCTTTTGTCTGTCAGGGGAGCGGTTGGTGTTGTGGGGCTCGGAGTTGAGGTGGTAAATGTATTTGTTTATTGGGGCGGTTGTTTCAAAAACTAATAGGGATGAACTTTACCAATTTTGTAAAATTGTGTTAGGGACAAATTGGCCCCACATGAAAAGCAGTGGGGACGGGTCCCCAGCCTGCCTAGTGTCCCCAGTGTACATGATGCCTATGCCCTGATTCAAATCCCAGCTGAGCACAGTGGTGTCTGTGAAGCTACTGTTGTGATATAAACACCAGAAAACACAGTGACTGTATAAACACACCCACAGTTCCTACCAGTGCTCAGGCCCTCTCAAGGGAAAGTTGTTAGAACATCCCTGCTGCTTGAGTTTAAACTATAGGTTGTGTTGTCCATCACGCATCCCATGAAGCACCACTGGGGTTTTGGGTTTTGTAGATCAATGAAGTTTTAGTCTATAACAGGGACTAAAATCTTAATGAAATGTTGTAGCTTGTTCATAACATCATATAGATACTGTTTACCCAATTTCACTCAAATCATAAGACAGCGCTCCAACAAGCTAAAACATGTTATTTCCTGTTCTCCTGGCATGGTTTGGTCAACTTTCAAATTCAAACAGAATTTTAACAGTCCTCTTTCACCTACTGAAGCAAAAAGAGGTTTACAAATTTCCCTCACTTTTTAAATGAAAAAGGTAGTATATGCAGTAGTATGTAAATGTTGCTAAGGTACTGTTTGCTCCCCAGTCCACACTGTTTATAAATGGAAACCAACCTGCCAAAACAGCCCATTTTAGATTGTTATTGTGATGACCAGAAACAGTCTGTTTAATTTCTTAAGGATGGAAAGAGGCTGGGAAATGGTGTAGAGTTGAACTATGACTGTTCTGGGTGAATATAAACCCACACAAAATATGTCAGTGAAGCTCAGGGAACAAAATTGAAATGCACAGAAATGTAGGATTTGAGCTCTTAATGTTAGCTGAAATATTAGTTAATTTGCATTTTACGGTATGCTGTCTGTTACAGGGTTGATACAAGGTTCAGGCTGTTGTAAACACAGCACCTTACCCTCATCGTTTCATTCCAAACTTTGGAAACTTTTTCACTGTCCAAATACATATGGACTGCACATTTTGTGTGTATGTGTGTGTGTGTGTGTGTGTGTGTGTGTGTGTGTGTTAGACAGATAGTTAGAAACCCTCTGGGCTGAGAACACTTGGTGCTGAACATCGTGTGTGTGTGTGTGTGTGTCTGTGTATTTGTGCATGTGTGTGTGTGTTTGTGCCTGTGTGTTTATGTCTGTGTCTGTATGTGTGTAAGTGTGTGTATGTGTGTATGTGTGTGTGTGTGTGTGTGTGTGTGTGTGCCCGTGAACGCTGTGCATATTTCCCAGCCTTCATCATTGCGGTCAGTGAGCAGAGAGGAGTGGCCAGTTAAATCTGGCTGTTTCAGTGCACGCACACTCAGAGCCTTTCAAGAAGGGCTGTGTGTGTGTGTGTGTGTGTGTCAATGTGTGTGGAGGTATTTGGCTCAGGCTTGGCTCTGAGCAGAAAGCTGTTAAGAGTGTGCTGATCTCTGGGCAGAAATGAAAGGCTCAGTAATTTAACACTCCCACTGTAACTGTGCGCTCGCACGGCTGTCAGGACTCTCACTGTCCATTACATCAACAATCAGCTGCTCCTCTGATTATCTTAACCGCTACTCTGAGCGTGCAGAGGCCTTAAAGACTGCACTGCATTACTGAAAAGACATCAAGAACGACCCGCTTTAAAAGACTGCATAATAAACAAGAAGTTAAACCCTGTAGGCTTTAAAATGTATTCGTTATTATGTGTGTGTGCGCGTGTGTGAGTGTGTGTATGTGTGTGTGACTATAAGTGAAAGGATTAAAAAACATATCATTATGCAAACCAACAACCTATCACTGATTTATAGACAAATTAAAGTTTAACTGATGAAATGATGAAGTTTGTTTGATTAATCACAAAACAGCAGTGATTCATTTTCATAGTGATGAACAGGGATGACACTAATCTAAAAGTGATGAACTCTAATAACCCTAATCTAATAGTGAAAAATTGTAATACCACTAATCTAATAGTGATACACTAAAATAATGCTAATTCAATAGTTAAAAGTCATTTTAACACTGTTATCTCTAAAACCGTAAAAGGAAAAGCCTCCCCACAGGGGGGTTAGTTTAACACACTTTTACAGCTAAATAACACAGAACAGTAATAAACTAATCATGTCTCTTTACAAGACTTTTACTGAGCAGTAGAGTTAAGCTGCCACTGCGGTAAGAGAAACGTTCACACTCCTGCTGTTTTTGACTGTAGTGTTTGTGAACAGAGAATGAGAAACAGTTTAATCTTGCTCAAACGCTTCAAAGATGATTGAGAGTTTCCTTCACTCACCTGCTGCGGCGGTCTCCTCACGGTTTCCCCACCAGGGAGGATGTGGTGTTCATGACTTGAATCCTCCACTTGCTGGAACGTGTCTCATGTGCTACAACAATCAATGAGCTCGGAGCCAATCAATAGCACAGAGGTGAGTCGATAAGCTAGAGGTTCAAGTGTTCAGGGCTGGAAGTTAAGCAGCACACTGGTCCCAAAGGATACTCTTGGTGCTCTTTGTTCAAAAAAAAGACCTTAGCATAGCAATTTGTAACCTTTCAGATGTGACATTCATTTTTACCACAAGGTTCAAAGTTCAAGGTTACTTTTCTGTCATCAGCAGCTGTGAACACATACAGTGTCAAGAAAAAGTATGCAAACCACTTTATAACCTTTTAATAACCTTGTTACTATTTTAGGCACATTATATTTGTCAATACCCTTGACTTAGATGAAGATCAGATCACATTTTATGACAAATTAATGCAGAAAACCATGAAATTCCAAAAAGTTCATATACTTTTTCTTGCCACTGTACATGGTGTGATGAGACAACGTTTCTCCACGGACCACAGCCCAACATATAGCAACATTCAACACTCAACACAGTGCTAGTTGTGACAGAGACAATAGACAGCACAATAAATGGACACAGTAATGTAATGTAACAGTATAGTGTGGACACTGTTTAAACCCTCCAGAGTGACTAGTGTTGCATAAAGTATGATTATTGCAAAGGAGGCAGTTAACAGCATTAAACAATCCAATAAATAGACAATATAGTAATGTAACAGTGGGGTGAATGGGGTGTAAATATGAGACAATACAGTAAACAGACAATAAAGCAGTGTAACAGTAAAGTGTGAATGGGACATAAATCTTCCAGAATGAATAATATTGAACCAGACTTATAGTTTTGAAAAGGAGACCGTTAGCAGCATAGAATTACACAGAGTATGTGCAAATTATATCTTATCGAGTAACAGGACATAGGGGTGTCTCTACTGGCAGTAAACACGTAAAGTGCAGTTGCTATTGAAAGTACAGAGTGTAATATGAGATGAATGTACTTGGTTAGACACTGACTAGTCTTTTATGTGCATTCAGAGTTCTGATGGCCTGCAGTATGAAACTGTTGCACAGCCTTGCCAAACCTGAGGGGAAGCTTTGATACCGTATGTCAGACGATAGAAGAAAGAAGAGGTTGGAACAGTCCTTCACAATGTTACTGGCTCACAATGAAGTGGTGCTTTGTGTTTACAGTTCATATTAAGTCATATTGTGTCCTAAACCCCTAAACCACATCCATAAGTCTGCTCCACCTTAATGAAGAGCTGGATGGGGTTTGAGCGGCTCCAGAGAAGTTTAGGAATGTGTTTAAAGTATAGAGTTCTAGTGTTAGCCACATTAGCCTTGTAGCTACAGTTTTACAGTAAAGAAGCTAAAAGTGGAATCAGTCTTGTTGTGAATAATCAACCACATCTGGGGACAATGGCACATTGGATATTTAATACTTTTGTTCCTTTAAATCAGAACTCCAGCCCATGATCTGAGACCTCTTCCCACAATACAGACACACAATTGCACTGTGGTCTTAAAACTAAACAGCAGATGCAGGAAATGACTGAATGATGTGAAGAAACCTTAGAGCAGTGGTTCCCAAACTGGGAGCACGCCACCTAGGGGGGCGCAGAGGTATTGCAGAGGGGCACACCAATGGGATAGCCTACACTCCACTCAAGCACTGCTAGCAAAAACATGGACAAGTTTGTGCATGTATAGTAAAAGCAATACTGTTTAGGGACAAATCCCAAAACAGTGCATTACTGTGAGGTTCAGCGCTGCTTTTCA
>JBBPCY010072705.1:0-10835 GCA_037974405.1 Brachyalestes nurse
GGGGGCCACATGAAAAATCTGAACTGTGTTGGAGGGCCGATCCGAAGACAACTTGAACTTAATTCCGCTCAATATTATTTTCTCCAATTGTGAAAAGCAGTAAATTATATATTTTGATAAGCTGCTACTGATAATCAGAAGTATAAGAATCTTCAGTAAACATTTATGTAAATGGTGTAGGTCGAAGAGGAAAATAATCCTATAAAAGGATTTTTTTTTTTAGTTTTAGTATAGATTTATTAAAGGCCAACATGGCAGGAAACAACACTCAATGTGAATTGTGTCAATCACAAACATCATCATAAACAAAAAAAAAACAGCCAATGATAAAAATATTAAATCCATAAATTGCTATGAAAAAAACTGTCCTCTGTGTACTTGTGTACCACAAACTAATCACAGGCTTTACCTCTGACTTCTATAAAGAAATATTTAGCAGCCCATTTCTCGTTAAAAATGCTGAATCAACTGTTCTTTTTTAACCGTGAGCAAACATTTTTAGGGGGCCAGGGGGAATGTGTACCTAATTTGAGTAACTTCATACTGCGTGCCCGGCCCCGCCCAGCTCCGCGACTTCCCATCCCGAGACACGGACGAGACACCAATCTTCGGCGGGCCGGATTAAAAAGACCAACGGGCCGTAGTTTGCCCACCCCTGATGTAGAAGAACAAATCTAAATATGGATGGGTGCATTTTAATTTGGATAATAAACCACATACATAATTTGGATAATAAACCTACGATAATAAACCAGCAATAATATGTGACCTCTGTTTTGATTAGCTGGCCTGTAGCTTTATTCAAAAATCGGCCCAGGTTGAAACGTGGATCAAACTGTCACGTTTGATCTGAAAAGCTCCAGAAACAAATATATTTCAGCCCCTCCTTTTGGATGTTCTTTCGAAGGCTGCCATGATACATTAGCATCCTGATAAGAACACCACAATGTTTTATCGTTACCATCTTTAGCGAATTCTCCTTATCCCTCCAGCTTGAATAAGTGGGTCACACTGCTGTAGGCTGAATGGGCAGTAATCTGCGAATGTGTCTATGGTTGTGACATCACAGCTGTGATGATTTTAAAATAGACACTTTATGCAGTGCAGTTCCCATGTCTGCGATCATTTTCCTAAACATTCTCTTCCCAGTCAATGTTTACATAATACATCAGATTCATTTCCCAGTGATTTTGTCCCTGTAGAAACTGGTCTTGTTGATGGAGGGAACAAAGAAAGGCTCCACAGATGAGTTGTTGCATGCTGCTGCAGCAACAACGCTCCACTGGCTCTGGGGGCCTGGACTGCTTGTACATCATGGAGCCTTCAGGTCTTTCCCTCAGGACTTACAGTGCTATTACACCCGTGTGTCATATAATTCTCTTTTTTATCTGAGTATCGCGTGTTGGAGTGTGCGGCGACGCTGTATTGTCAGAGTTTAACAATCGGATTACTGCCATTGCACCAGACACCATCGAAAAAGGCGACTGTCAATCAAGCAGAAAGCGAGAGAGAGAGAGCGAATATCTAGATACATGAGTGTAAGAGTGTGTGTAGAACATGTTGAATAAGATTGGAAAAAAAATAGAAGGGTGGCGCTTTACCAGAGACATTGTCTCTCCCCTTGGGGAACCCCTCTATTTGTTGAGGTCACAACCAATCAGAAGTAAATGGCTGGAGGTCATGGCTGTGGGGAACGCTTCAGTCCTGCAATAAATAAACTGAAGAGCTGATCTCTCAGAGCTTGACAGCAAAGAGCAACGAGAGACGAGATCAACGCTCAGCCCGTGGACTTGAGAGTGGGGGTGGCAGCTGGGCCAGAGAAAGAATAGAGACCATGACCGCTGTTTAGCCAGTGTTTGACCCTGCTTGATTTATTCTTCCTTGTTTTTGTTAGCTATTAAAACAAGCACCAAGAGTTCAACATGTGATTATTCAAGGCGAGATGGGTTTCCTTCACATCCCTTTTCTCCCAAATGTGTTTCCTCCATTAAACTGCAGTTGTAGCTGGTTATAATATGCCATTGTTATATTAATTGCCACGTCTGCCTCATTAAAATGATATCCACTGCTATGTCTCTTTGAAATTGGGCTAAATTTAATTGATACCACATTTGTTTTTATAAGAGATAAACTATGATAAATGATGTGCTCAAAGTCAATGTTTTTGTAAAGTCTTGTTTTCCTGACAGAAATGTGCCATTTTTTGGCCAAAATACTGAATTATGAATACATAATCAAGTCAAAAAATTAAACATAATTCCATTCTTACCTATCAATAATTAAGTGAGGTAAATCATATCTGAAATGTAAAAACACTGGAATTCTCAGATACCTGTTACTGACTGAATCGAGTTCAAACCTGCAGGCCATTTAGAGAAGCACGCGTTTAAGTAGCGTCCGTGATTTTCAGTTTTGTTTGTTTTCACTTCTCTGTGGCATAGTTTTGGAGATAATGATTATAGATGGACCGGCAGACTGGGATTGTGCTTTGTTCATGTTCATAGATGAGAACCCCAGTGAGTTAGAGGGAAATGCACTGAGAGTGCTTTAGATGGTGTCATTGTTATTACCAGTAATATCATTTATTTAGAGCACGGCGGCGGATCGGCTGGACTCTGACCTGGCGGATGTTAGGAAGGGATTTTGCAATAATGTAGCCTAAAATGCACTCTGTTGCCTGGCATTAACAAAAAAAACTACCACAACTGCTACTATGGTTTAAAATGAGATTTCACCTTTGGTTCACATTCATGTTTATCCATTGCATTGTCTCTTGCTCTATTCCTCTTTCTCTCTCGCCCCCTCCCCCCCTCTATCTGCTCCACCTCTTCTCACTTTCTTAATTTCTCTCTCCCCGCTCTCTTTTTCTCTCACTTTTCTTAATTTTCCCCCTTTCTTCCTCTCTCTTCTCTCTCTATTTTCTCTCTCTCTCTCTCTCTCTGTGGAGATGATGCTGTAAAAGACTAATGATGTTTAATTGGTTCACAGTTGATTCCATTTTCACTGCAAGTTGCAATGGTTTCTTGGAATGTGGCAGCCACTTTAATTTGCACCCTGTCCAAGTGTGTGTGTGTGTGTGTGTGTGTGTGAGAGAGAGAGAGAGAGAGAGAGAGGGAGAGAGAGAGTTTGTGTGAAGCCACAGGGAATCACAGTGTTTGTATGTGTTGATAAGACACCAACACGCTCCTCTGCCGACTCTCATTGGATAGTTCTTATAGGAATTACACACAGCTTTAGTGAGAGCTGCCTCGCCGTAGCGGTGTTTTGGCTTACTCTCCAGTCATTCATAACTATATACAAGTGTTATGAATCGATTTAAAGCGATCACAGTGTGCATTTTTATACAGCACTGCTTGGCTTGAAAATAGAACGGTTTCAGACTTTGCTTATTTTGTAAAACAGATTTTACAGTTAGTCTTAGAGATGCACCAGTGTGGAATATCTAATCTGAGAAAAGAACCAATAACTATGGTTGATGATAGCAATAAAAAACACTTTTTGCATTTTAAAACAAGTCTGCGTTATAATCCATGTCTGAAGTTCAGGGAGTGTGAAACTACTTAAAGTTCTAAAGACATTGCTTCATGACTATGACACAGATAAATCAGGCAATTTTTTGAGTTATTGTAAGCACTTCTATCATTTTAGAAATATAAAAATATAAAGCAGTGTTTAAAAATTTTATTCGAAGTCAGTAAGGAATATAACAGAGGGGGCCCCTATCTCTTCTCTGAACCGCAAATGCTTATCCAGGATGGACACACAGACAAACACAAGCACACCTAGGGGCAATTTATCATCCCCAGTTCACCTGACATGAATGTCTTGGACAGAGGAAACTGGAACTTCTGGCAGAAACCCATGCAAACACAGGCAGAACATGCAATATCCATAAAGAAAGGACCTTAGACTGCCACGGCATGGAATCAAACCCAGGAACATCGCTGCTAACCACTGCGCCACAGTGCCCTGAGCATAAGCCTTATGTATGGGTTTACACTAACAGTAATTGTACAATATAATAATACATTATATTGGGCACTGTTTAGACAGTTAAAAGGCCCTTCATTGTCAGTGTTAGTTGCAGGTAGTTAGTTGAGCATGTTATTGGACTGTGGGAGGAAACTGGAGTACCGGGTGGAAACATGGGAGAACATGTAAACTCCACGCAGAAAGGACTGTTGAACATTCTGGGAGTCCAGGATCTTCTTGCTGTGAGGAGAAAGCACTGCTCACTGTGCCATCGTGTCTCCCAGGGGCCCCGTGTACCAAACCCTTTGCATCAGAGGCAAACTGGATGCACTCAGCCCGTATATTGTCTCTGTGCTTGTAGAAACACAAGATGCACTTCTCTCACGCATCCATATAAATGTGAAGAAGATTCGCTCAAAGCATGGGTGGAGATATTACATATTCTACTTAATTTACTTAAGTTTGAGCAGCTCGGAGAGGCTGATTTTGCATGGATTTGCCTTTTAAACCCAGGCGTAAATTTTCACATCTTTACTGAGTAATTTTATTATCCCCGTCTACATTCATAGCTAGTATGGCACTGTAATGATAGCAACCACAGCTTGTGCTGTTGTACAACAAAAATAATCGTCCTGTTGAACGAGTCAAAGTCAAACAAGCGACACTAGCATTGAGGTGAACATTGTCTCCCTGATGAGGAGATATTGAACTGCTTCACAGTCACATAGGGGCAACCTCGGCAAAAACGAGTAACAGTAAACTGGTGCACAAGCAGAAAAACAAACAAAACAAAAAAAACACTGGTTAAACATGCAGAATGGTCGTTTTTTTCCTAATGCTTTAGCAATAAAGTAATTCTAACTGCAATTATGTATTTGTTACATGTGAGCTGCTGCTGATAACTACACCAAAACTAAAATCACAGTGTTGCATGACTCAGTGCCAACTCATAACGTTAGCTTTTGTCAGCACAGTATCTAGCCAACGATGATCAAGTTGACTTCTTATTCCTCAGACCTTCAAATGGTGCTGCAGTAACACTGTTTGACTTTAAGACAGAGACAAGCAGAGAGAACTGGCTTTCTAATCGGTCTAGCTGATATGAACAGCCATGAATCTGTACAACTTCAAAGTGTTAATCTTGAACTAGAAATATAAGATTACATTTACCTGTCAAAGTTATTTTACTTAACCGTTTACCAACTATTTTGCAAGGGAGCATGAATTTGGCATTCCATTGAGTAAAGAAGCTAAACTTACTGTGAAAACACATTGCTAAACACAGACTGTAAATAATTTGTGTGTTAAACACACTTCTGGACCATCCCTGCAGTCTCTGTAAGCAGAAATCCAGTCAGCATTTATGTCCTTCGGCATCTTTGAGTCATTGTACAATCAGACAAGCCCACACTATTCTGAGCAGGCAGCAGCTTCGGAATTTTGATGCATTTAACTGTTAGTACATTGTACACCAACAAACCAGGATATTCTGTACGCCTTCCTCACTGTCCATTTTAATCAGCTTTACTCACCGTGTAGGTGTCCTTAGTAGTTGTGGTCATTCTATTTTTCTGCTGCATTCATTAATTGTCCACTGGTGAGCACATTTGGGTGGTGGATCATTCTCAGCACAGCAGTGAAACTGCCAGGGTGGTGGCATCCACTCAAAGGTTCTTTAGTGAAACGAAAGTGGGTCTTCTATGGCATCACACCACTCTTTCTGGCACCCTTTTAAAAAATAAATGTGTTACAACTTGAGCTGGAGCAGAAAAACGGGCACCAGTTTGAAAACCACCATGCACCAAGCAGGACATGTTTGTGTGTAATTTTCATCTCCAGTAACTATCTGTGCATGCCGAAGCTAAGCATGCTGAAGTACTGCGTATTTTGTGGGTATTGTAAATATATATTGTAAATAAATATATATTTCAGTGAGTTTTAACGAAACTGTAAACATCAACAATCAGTTCATAGTAACTGCATAGTGTAAATTAGCCAAGTGAATAGCAGCCTGCGTTAACATGAGCTGATTATTGATTTATTTTTACCAGTGGTTTGAATTTTCCTTGGCTGGTGCATTTTTGTCGATTCCAGCTTGTTTTTTTATTGGGAAACTATATTGTGAAATACCAAGATGCTGTATTTCTGCATTAATGCTGTACTATGAATATGATGGACATTAAAAAGACCCTTCAGGAGGATGTATCCGAGGCAAAATTGAGACTGAAGAACATTTGACAGAATAATCTTTACATATTCAGTGTGTGTGTGTGGGTGTGTATTCGCTGGACGCCGTGAGTCCTCTCCCACTGACCTCTGCTTGCTAATGGGCGGTAATGGAATGGAGACGTATCAGTGTGGATTTGGCCAAGGTTACACAGAGATAACAGCTGAAGCTTGCCTCAGGCTGGCTACAGGGGGAAAGGAGAGAGATATAAACATATTCTGTGGGCCGTGTGTGTGTGTGTGTGTGTGTGTGAGCATGCGTTGTATTCCTATAGCACCTATTGTGCTGTAAATTACAGGAGAGAAGGCTACATAGCAATATGACAAGGAGAATACCAATGACCATGCAGAGGGTGGGGGGGCTGCTTGTAGAGTTAACACTGCTAGCAGGCTCAGAGTGGGAAGTGCAGAGAGAGAGAGAGAGAGAGAGACAGAGAGAGAGAGAGAGAGAGAGAGAGAGAGAGAGAAGGAACCCCTTCCTTCAGCCTGGAGGAATGAATCTGTAGAGGAACTGCGTTTTGCAAGGAGAATGACCGGCATACAAAGCTGAAGAAAGTGTGTGTATGTGTGTTTGCATACAGTTTATGAGTGTATGTGTGGAAGCCTTTTCCTGTGGGTGTCTTCATAGAACATTTTGTTTGTGTGTGTGTGTGTCAGTGTGTGAGGGGCTCAGTGGCCGTCTGACAGCAGGGTAAGATGGATGACTCTGCAGTGAGGGTAAAGTGTGTTTCCCGCTACGGTTTTCCTTTCTAAGGCATGGGAATCCACACATGCACATGGGTAACCATACATATGTGCTCAACATGCGTTTAACAAACCCAGACGGAGAAAGGAAATAACGTCTCTAAGTATGTCGAAAAATGAACAAATTGTCCAAATATACAAGAATGTCTAGAAAAATACTTTGTTAAATTGAATTCCTTACCACAACTATAGTGAAGCACAATGCAATTTTATCCCTACTTTTGTCCATTTAAATAAATCACTTTATGTTATATGATAGCGTACAAGCATGTGAAGAGTGGTTTTCATTCATAATTGGTTGAGGCAAGTGGTGGGTTATATTATGAAGCACGTGAACAGTCAGCTCTTGAAGTTGATGTGTTGGAAGCAAATAAAATGGGGTAGAGTAAATACCTGAGTGACTTTGACAAGGGTCAAATTGTGATGGCTAGACGGCTGTGTCAGAGCATCTCCAAAACGGCAGGTATTGTATGGTGTTCCCAATATGCAGTGGTTAATACCTAACAAAATGTCTTAAAGGAGAATGGAAAGAATGGAAGAAGATGGCCTGGTTTGAGATTTTTTACACATTATGTGGATGAAGACAGTGGTAATGTTCTGCTGGGAAATCTTTGGTCCTGGCATCTATGTGGATGTTAGAGTGACATGTACCACCGGGCTAAGCACTGTTTCAGAACAAGCACTGCATTTTTATGACAATAGTATCCCCTAATATCACGTCTCTTTTTCAACAGGATGATGTGCCCAACAGCGCTGTAAACATTGTTCAGGAATGTTTGAGGAACATAAATATTTCAAGAATCCCAAATTCTCCAGGTCTGAATTTGACTGAACATCTTTGGAATGTGCTGGTCAAAATACTCCGATCCACGGAATCCTCTCCTCACAACTCACAGGACTTGAAGGGTCTGCTGATCATATCTTGAGACGTTCAGTGATCTTGTGAAGTCCATGCCTCGACTGGTCAAAAGTGTTTTGGTGGGGCGATCAATTGTGGCGGTATACAAGCAGGATGTGACGGAAGTATAGACTTTCAGCTTTAAGGGGTTAAACACTGATACTGCAGTAAGCTTTCACGAATCACAGCCATGAAGTCCCTCCATTTTCAGAACCTCTAAAGTATCTGGACATGTGACAGTTTCATGGCCTGGTGTGGCCCGCTCCATTGTTATTGCATCCTGAATTAAGTAGATAAAAGGTCTGGAGTTGTTTCAAAGCACTGAATTGTGTTTCGTAGCTGTCCACCAGAAGTCAACATGAGGTCCAAAGAGGTGTCAATGCAAGTGTAGGAGACCATAATTAGGCTGAAAAAAAACTAAATAGAGAGATAGCTAAAACTTTAGTAGTGCCAAAAACAACAATTTGATACATTCTTCAAAAGAATGCACTCATGCACCCAGCAGCACCAAAAGGCATAGGAGACCATGAGACGACTAAATTGGAATTCTTTCCTTGGTGAAGAAAATTTCTTTCACATCTTGCCAGGTCAGGATAGGTGGGCACCTCACTGTTTTAAAGTCTACAATTTTACAATAATGTAAATACAAACACTGAAGGCAGATACTGAAGGCAGAAAGATACTGAAACTTAGATACTGAAGGCAGAAAGACCAACAAACAAGCAGAAGCTGAAGGCAGCAGCAGTAGAGGCCTGCTGAAGTATCTAAAGGGAGGAAACTCAGTATTTGGTGATGTCCATGGGTTCAGGCAGTCATAGGCAAATATTAAAACAATACATATATTTTATAATACTTTGCCCAATTACTTTTAATCCTCTGAAAATGGATGGCTGTAATTTCTAAAAGCTTAATGCAATCCATTTGTTAAAGCCCTTAAATTGAAGCCGAAAATCTATGCTTAATTTCACATCCATTGTTGTGGTATATAGAGAGAAAATTACAAAAATTGGCCAAGTACACGGCATCCAGCTTTCTCTTTATACTATTTAATGTCTTATTTACAAAAGGCAATATAGTACAATATTGTATTTATAATATTCACATTATTTGCGCAATTTGCAATATTTAGAGAGAGAAACTGTTGGACTGTTTTGGTTTAGGACTGTACTGAGGAAGTATCCATCAAACCACAAACAAAAGAAAACTACCCTATCTACCCTAACAGACTAAACAAGAAGCCACTATTGTTCGTACCTGTAAACAGAAGAAAATGATAAAGGTTGCAACCTGCCCTTACCTGATTTGTGTATACATTAATTAACTACATGCTGTGAGATAAGCTCACCCTGCTATTCTGTCCAGAAACCAAGAAGGCAGAGCAGCTGGAGAGAGGTTGCATGGCATTACAGAGGTAGATGGCTATAAGGATCAAATTTGCAAAGCTAGCGTCTATACAACCAAATGCAACTGAATGCTTATAGAGTCATGGAGAAACCCCAGCCTCCCCCTCAAGTTTCCAGGTTTTTGTTTTTTTTTAATCCAACTCCCTGCTCCCATCTCCAGAAGTCTTGAAAATGGGAAGCTCTGAGCTTCTGCTGATTGACATTTCAAGCAACCTATGAAAGTGACAGCAGTTAAACAGGTGGGGAGATGAACAAGAGAGAAGAAAAATAAAAAAAAAACACAAGACACACGTGATTGAGCGCGGACACGTAACAGCCTGTCCCCCAGGCCATGCAGAGCTAATATGTGTTTTTGCTGTGAAGAGCATTTGAATTGGGAGAGCTATTAAATGAAAGTGCACGTGAGGCGCCGCAGTGCATGGGAAGGACGCCTCTTTGAACTGGTTTTGTCCTTGAAAATTAGCAATCAGATCTTTATACCTTCTCATTACATTCGCAGGCATGAACACGTCATTGACGTGAGAGCACTAGTGTGCTGCCCATAAAGGAAGCTGCTGCTCTTTGCATTTCTTGTATGCAAATTTCTCATATGGAAGGCACTGGTTTATTACTAATGTCGGAAGTTTAATTCAGGGTCATTTACTCATCAATTGTCTGTCAGGTAATTTTTTTCTGGTGGCAGTACTGCTATTGATAATTAAATTGTTGCCTCAGTTAGTTGTTTATATACCTGTAATAATAGGCTGTAAAAATAGAGCACTGCTTGGTCTCTACAGACTTTCCTTCCTGTTGTCTGTGTTTGTTTACTCTAACTGGACCTTGAGGATGCAGGTTACTGGTTTGGGTGAATATAAGATGCCGCTGCTTCATAAATATTCAGCTGTTGAATGCTAGAGTAGAAAATGTGTGCAAGAAACAGTAGTGTGTATGTGTGTGTGTGTGTGTGTGTGTGTGTTTGTGTGTGTGTGTGTGTGTGTGTGTGTTATACAGTATAAATACAGTATCGACATACAGGTTTTCAATTATTTTTAATATTTGTTTTAATGCTAATACTATTGTGTATGCACAATAATACTCAATAGTTGGTCAAATTCAAATCACAATATTATAATCCACGTATGAACACAAATGTGAGCTTTGAGAGATAATATAAGATTTCACCATTCTTTATTTTATATCTAAGAGGTTGACAGCTGCAGGTTGAAGTGTCTGGCCTTTAATCCTAGTCTTATTATTCAGTATGCCGCTATAAATGATTCTGTTTATAAAGATAGTATGATTCCACATACAGGTTATTGGCCTTGAGTGGGTTAAACAAACACAAACATCTCTTTGTTTTAGACGCACTGCATTTTTATTGTCCTTGAGTGAATGGTTCAAAAGACTACCTTCCACAACTCATCATGTCTTTTAAAATAAGAGGTCAAATTCATTATAGAATGTCATCTCTCTCTCTCTCTCTCTCTCTCTCTCTCCCTCTCTCTCACTCTCTCTCATTCTCTCTCATTCTCTCTCTCTTTCTCTCTTTCTTTCTCTCTCTCTCTCTCTCTCTCTTTCTCTCTCCCTCTCTCTCTCTCTCTCTCTCCCTCTCT
>JBBPCY010072706.1:0-10835 GCA_037974405.1 Brachyalestes nurse
CACACACACACACACACACACACACACACACACACACACACACACAGACACACACACAGACACACACACAGACACACGCTAAAAATAGCTTCGACTCCTTCAGAGCCCGTCGTTTCCGGAGCGCTTGGCGATTCCAAGGGATCATCTGGGAGATTCTTTAGCAGCAGCATCGGTGCTGCCTCTGGTGTTTATATGAGCGGACTCAATGCTTCATTCAGGCCTTCTGAGTAATACGTGTTTGGTTTTCGCCGGTTCGCATGTATATGCGAGTGCGTGTGAGTAGGCGTGCGTGTGAGTGTTCGAGTGCAAGAGTTTGCGGCCAAGTGCATCATTAAATGGGAACTTTACAGGAGCAGAAAAAAAAATGCTCTAGAGATTTAAAGCACACTACTGTAACAATGAAAAGGCGCTTTCACACCTACATTGACTGTTCCTGAGAGCTGAAGGCTCTGGGGGGTGGGCGCTCTATCACCCAGTGCTACCAAAGGCCAAATCACCCAATACCCCCACCTCCCGCCCCACTCACTGAAGCCTCGGGCAGACCTGCGTGGTCGGACATCCCCTTCCACTCTCTGAAGCCCTCTGTGGGGCTAGCTCATGGTGTGACCCTCTCTGAAGCCCTAGGTGGCGCTCTTGGGGACACAGACTATTCAAACGCTCTTTGGTTTGGTCCGTTTCGAAAGGTGTGAACACTCTACTTGTACAGAAGACCAAACGCCCAAAGATTGGGGGTTTTGTTCCATCTACAAGTGAACTCTGGCTCATTTCTTCATTTCATCATTTTGACTTTATACAGAAGACCAAACAAGCGCCTAATCAGGTCTCGTTTCACCTACCTTCTTCCTTTTTTCTGTATGGTGGTCCACACCAAACAAGCAAACTCATCATCAGACTACCAACTACATTAAAATGAATGAGTATTTATAAATAAACACGATGAAGCTATAAAGTGTTTCAGTCCCAACTATGTTTTGAGGTACAATACAGGACAGCCAATCAGAACAGAGCTCAAGCTTACATGAAAAGAGCTAAGGTTTTTTTTAAAGCAAGCAACTCTGCAGGAGTGTGATTTTTGATCTGTGTGTGGCATGCGTGAGAATATAGGTGTGAATCTACATGAGTGTGAGTTTGTACATGTGAGTGCGTTTGTATAATTGTGTGATAAACAGGAGAAGTGTGATGACTCACTTGTGAAGCACAGCGATCTCGTTTTCGATGCTGTTCTCTTTGCCCTCCAGCGCTTTCTTGGGAATACACTTGATCGCCACCAACCTCCTCGTTCTCTTCTCCTCCGCTAGGACCACCTCAGAGAACGCTCCGCTGCAACACAGGCACACTTTATTTTGCATATGAATAAATTGGTACACTACAATTAAATAAAATAAACGTAGAAAATACAACAGATGTCTTCCGACCTTGCAAAGAGTTTAGTGGAAAAAAATGAGGCAAAATATATAAAACTGAAAACTGACACGGTTTTCCATCTTATCCCGAAGGTAGCCCATCAAACGACAATTATTCAGCATTTCGCAGTCATTTCCCTTCTCAGTGGTTTTAAAGCTGTGTTAGTGAAACTTGTTGCTACAGAAACAGATAAACAAATAAATAAAACATGACCTTTAACATGAGCTATCTTGGCCAGGTCATGTTTGTAAATGAAAATTAGTTCTCAAAGTTTACCTGAATAAATAAAGGTTAAATAAAAATAAATAAGTAAAGTGAGGGAAAAAAAGTGAATGAAACTACCTGGAACAATACTTATGCAAGTTAATGTAAAAGTTAAGAATATGTTTGCCTTCACCACTTTTGACGATGCTACTATTTATTCATTTAAACCAGCGGCGGTTTCTATAAGACTACAGGTGAAACAGTGTTTCACCAAGAAAAGTAATACAAAAAAACTTCATAACTATCACATTTTTACTGGTGTGAAACAAAATGCTCATAAAAATAAGATTGCTCTCGTGAAACAGCAACACCCCCCAAACGCGGTGAAACAGAGAATTTCAGTGAAACATGCCTCAAAGAAGCTCAAAAGTAAATACATTGTGTTTTGTGTTGAATCCAATAAGTGCTCTGTTTACGGGTTCACTGTTTGTATTTATATCATTTTTATTTATATCATATTGAACATTATGATACTACACTTAGAGTTAATATTAAACTATATTAATATTAAACAATATTAAGCTCTGGTTTGGGTGGTGGTGGCCTAGTGGGTAGGATACCTGCCTCTGGACCAAGAGGTAATTGGTTCGAATCCTACCTTCCACACCACCACTGGGTTCCTGAGCAAGACCCCTAACCCCAAGTTGATCCAGGGAGACTGTCCTCTGTAATTAGGAAATGGAAATCACTTTCGATAAAAGCGTCTGCTAAATGCCGTATATGTGAAATGTGTGAAAATGTGTGATAATTTAGGCACTCTGATGTGTGTTCAGTGTTGAGAGTAATGCATTACAAAAGTAACGAATTACTGTAATTCCTTGCTTTTTGCTGTAACGTGGTAATGTAAGGCATTACAGAAAAAAAAATGGTAATATTTTACTCGGTACAAATGTCAGTAACGCGCGTTATAATGCATTTTTAACCCAGAATGAAGTGGTGTTTTTTTTCTTCATACAAATTCGCCAAAATCACCTCAAGATCAGCAGAGGAGAAACGTCCTGTTAGGTTCAACATAAAATGTTTCACTTCTTGTAGACAGACAGAACACATAAGACAGGACCATAAGCCTAGCTCATGGGCGCGGATGGGGGCAGGGGGGATGTGTCACCCTCAGACCTCGATCTGTCCCCCTGAAGCACAGATGATGTAGTGATGTATAACTCCTTTTTAGGGTCTAAAACATTTTATCTTCAATGGAAAACCTAAACATGCCACTCCATTTATCTTCGAGCACATAGCTCCTAGCAGCATGTATAGTGTTATTGTTCTGGGGTCCTGAGACCTAGGAGCTGCATCATTGGTGCCCGTCCCCAAGCCCTGCCCCCATGCATTACAGTTTTGAAGTAACTTGCCCAACACTGTATATATATAACTGGTGACTGAGGGACAGTAGGAGAGAAATAATGAGTTGATTCCTTATCGTTTTTGTTTGCAAAGCACTTGAAACAGGTCGAAATGCCGTGAGACGAGGAAAGTCTCTAACCCTAACCCTAACCCTAAACCTTACCGCTGATACTGGCGATGTTACGCACAGTATCTTTGGTTCTAATATATGTTAATGGTTCTAATATATATTGTGAGGCGCTGGCCGGGGATTGGGTGCCGCCCACAGGCTGGGAGGCCTATATCCACACACAGGAACACACACAGACACTGGAGCAGGTGCACAGTGGGCTTTATTAGAACCAAAGACATGTCAGTTCGCAAAACACAAACAGATCCACCACCTTTCAGGGCTGAATGGGCTCTCCACTCTACCTTCCTCACTCTTTCTCTCTTGGCCATTCTCCTCTCTCAGTTCCACTTTCTCCAGACTTTTTTCTCTCTCTCATATATTATTACTGTGTTAATTATCAACACTGTATGTAAGCTGTATATCTTTGTACACACACACACACACACACACATTGTTCTGCGCTAGACACTTGAAGGGTTTGGCAGCTAGAACCTGGTGGCTTGGTCAGCAGCACGTACACACATACACGTACGCGCGTGCACACACGGGGCAGAAAACAGAACAATATGTGTGGTCAGCGGGGGTGCGGGAGGGTGAGGGAAACGGAGGTTGGGTCAGCGGTGGGCCACAGCAGAGACAATATGGGGCCAGTGAAACTACAGATGAGTCAGTGAGGTGTTTCTCACACACACACACACACACACACACACACACACACATACTTATTTATTTACTTAAACACTTATTTATATGCAAACATTTAGGCCAGCTACACACACAACCATATCTGCACTTCCCTCCTCTCCTCGCATCTGTCACATTCACTCGTTCCTCTCTCCGTTCTACGGTTTATCTCTATTATATGTAATAACAGACTTGGTACAGATAAGAACTCTAAACCACTATTTGTGTTAGAAGTAAATTGCTTAGCAGTAAGATATTTATCTATAGTATTTACACCTCTGTGTTTTGTGTATAGCATAGTGCATTTTGTATAGAGGATTTTATCTGACTTTTATTTTACATCATTCATATCTTTGTGTCTCTATGTGTCTGTGCATGATTCTGAAAGCACACTGAGTCAGTAATTGAACCGATTGCCCTGTGTGGCTGTGAAATGTAGGGTCTGCTTGCCAATCAGGACTTTAACAAACGGGACAGAATTTTGTAAGGATGTTTTAAAAGTACACAGAAAAACAACAACGCAGGCCAGTATCCCAGTATCCACTATTCATAAAAATACAACAAAGGGCAATTAATTTCTGGAAGCAACAAAAAAAACACTCACATTACTTGTAAGCTCTGCAAAACCTGGAGTTGGTCCAGAGCTACCGTTCATGCTCACTAGAACACACTAACACACGCTCAGTCAGGCTAACACACACTAAAACACAACAGACTCAGGACCAGAAGAATGATGACGTATGTACCTGATGACGTACAAATTCAGTCAGGCCATAGAGAATCACCCTTAGTCAGACTGTAGAGAGCACCATGATGATGTGCAGACTAAGTCAGACTGTAGAGACCACCCTGGTGAGGTACAGACTAAGTCAGACTGTAGAGCCCACTCTGGTAAGGTACAGATTCAGACACAGTCTGGTTGTAGAGACCATCCTGATGAGGTACAGACTCAGGCACAGATTGGTCATTAGAGAACACATTGACAAGGTACAGACTCAGTCAGACTGTAGAGATCACCCTGATGAGATACAGACTCAGGCAAAGCCTGTTCATAGAGAACACACTGAAAAGGTACAGACTCAGTCCAACTGTAGAGATCACCCTGATGACGTACAGACTCAGGCACAGCCTGGTTGTAGAGACCATCCTGATGAGATACAGACTCATTCACAATGACTTGTGAACAATTCTGTATAGAAATCAAACAAATATACTATGTTTACCACCCTCTCTAACATGGAGAGGTGAGCATATCTACTGGGGAAACACAAAGAGAGCTGCCCACTTTCAGCAATGTCAATCTGTCCAGGCCTGTTACCGTAATAGGCACAGTGAGTGGCCCTATCAAGGCATGGCAGGGCAAGTTTGTTGGTACAGCCTATTGGTATAGCCCATTGAGTGCCTGGCCCAAGATCATCAGCAGCCCGGACACCACATCTGGCTAGACCTCCACCTCCGTCAGAGGCCCACTCGGGAGCTGGGGAACCCATGCAGATAGGGCGCACCTCCCTGACTTCCGAGAAGAGGGAATAACACTATCGCGAGGGCCTCTGCGCCTATTGCGCCTCCCTTGACCACCATCATGCTGCCTGCCCTCTCAGCCAGGGAAACGGCCAAACCAGGTGAATGGGGTTGGAACTCACCCGGTCCTACTACCACCACCTCCTTCATACCAACTGTTTCCCATTTCACACTTCAGGTTCACATCCAGTTGAACCACAAGCGGATTGCAGTCACCACTTTTGTTGACTCAGGGGTGGCTGGTAATTTTATTGATCATGCTAATGCCGCCCAACTGGGTGTGGATTGTGAGGCATTATCCCAACCTGTTACCATCACCACTGTAGACGGTTGGCCTCTACAATCCAGTCTGAGGCCCCCAACATCAACCTGGAGGCTATTCCCGTCATGTACCATGACCTAGCGGAAGTGTTCACTAAGCGTAGGGCCAGCCGGCTCCCTCACCAGCCCTACGACCTAGCCATCGACCTTCAGCCCAGCATGATACCACCCCGTGGCCGTCTGTTCTCCCTCTCTTCATCTTCCCCCACATCCGTGGGGTTCTTCTGTGTCAAGAAGAAAAGACAAGGGTTTCTGCCCCTGTGTCGACTCTCGGGGCCTTCCATGTTTACAAAACTGGACCATAGGAGCGCCTACAGTCTTATTCACTTCAGGGAGGGCGACAAGTGGAAGATGGCTTTCATAACTCCCACTGGCCACTACAACACCCTTGTGATGCCATTTGGATTATGCAACAGTCCAGCAGGCTTCCAGCAGTTTATTAATGATGTTCTTCATGACATGCTGGTTTGTTAGTGTTTTGCTTACCTGGATGATATCCTCATCTACTTGAAGACCCCTGAGGAGCACACCTAGCATATCAGGGCACTGCTCAAGAGGTTGCTGGCCCACCAGCTGTTCTGCAAGTTGGAGTAATGCACTTTCCACCACATTTCTTGGTTTCATCATCTCCTCCCAAGGTGTAGTCATGGATACCTAGAAGCTGGATACTGTGCGCAATTGGCCCCTACCCAAGATGCTCAAGCAGCTACAGCTCTTTCAGGGGTTTGCTAATGTCTTTTGGTGCTTTATCCTGGGCTTCAGCTCGGCTGCAGCACCTCTTATTGCCCTCACCAAACTCAACCCCAAAGCCATCAAAGGCTTCCACCACCTCTGCCACCTCTTCACCTCTGCATCCATCCTTCTCCACCCGGACCCATCCAAACCATTAATTGTGGATGTGGACACCTCCCATGTGGGTGTAGGGGCCATCCTCTCCCAACGAAGTCCAGACCAGAAACTGCATCCGTGCAATTTATTTTACAGAAAATCCAATCCCACTCAGCAGCAATACAGGGTAGGGTACCGCGAGCTGCTGGCCATCAAGTGGACTCCGGAGGAATGGCGTCACTGGCTCCAGGGTGGCAGTGACCCGTTCATGGTCTGGAGAGACCAGCAGAACCTGATAACAATACAGCAGGCCAAACAACTCAACCTCAGACAGGCAGGGTGGGCACTGTTCTTTGAACAGTTTAACTCTATTTTACCACCTGGGGTCGAAGAACACCAAGGCCGGGTGGACCCCGCGCCTGTTCTGCCACCACAACTCATCCTGTCACCTCCCCGGTGGGAGATAGAAGACAGAGTCTTCTTTGCAAAAGTTGTGCAATCAATGACAGTAAATTCTGACATGAAGGTGATTTTCTCTGTATATTACCTTAGACCTTGCTGCATTACTGGATATAGCTGATGCATTGGCTGATATTTACTGAGTAACTGTGTAGGGGCATTTTTAGCCTCTCTGTGGTGTAGTTAAACATGGGCATGTTCTTGTTCATAATAATATTAGAGAAATAAAATCATCTGGCCCTCAAAGTCGTAAATACAGAGCTCTCTTTGAAAATGTCATAATCAGCCAGAAGTTAAATTTTTCTCTACTTATACTCTGCTTTTCTGTAACATTTCTTATGGTCCGCAACTGCTGTGTCATTCCTCCATGGTTCTTTCCCTTTACCAGAAAATATTTTTGCCTTATTTTATTTATTTATTTTTATTTTAAGATTTCTTTTTGATACTTTAGATCAAATTTGGATGTTCAGGACAACAAGCCATTGAGGAAAGTACAAAAATGATCAGACAGAGCTATATCCATTCACAGTAGGAACACTGTGACTCTCGCTGATAACAAATCCACTGTATAACCTAGGACAGAAGTTAGGCTAGTTGTATCAGCACAAACATGTCAAACAAAGCAACAAGTTCTTTAGAAGTCATTGGTGTTGTTGACATGCATATTAAAATTACCAGTTATAATAAAAGAGTTCAAGTGTGTAGAAATGATTTCGGTTTCACTCCTTCCTTTAACTGAGAGATCAGGATCATCTGGATACTAGGCGTAGGGTATAAATAGACCCAAAGGACAGTACAAGAGTGCGAAGTATACTTAGGCCTGCCTAGTTACTGAGCGTTTTGTATGCCAGTTCTGTTTGTGTGTTTCTAAATGTGTTTTGAACTTGTTCTGGATTTTTTTCTCTTTTTGTTTTGCGGACCTGTCTTGATTGCTTTGTGTTAGACATTCTGGTTTTTGGACTTTACTGCTACTGCCTTGGGACTTTGATTCTTGTCTTTTGAACTGCTTTTTCTAATTAAACAAGTGATGATTTTACCCTGCCTTTTGGGTCAATCATTACACAACTAGTATCTTTTAATCACAGTACAGAGATTATTCAAAGGGGTTAAAGTCACCAAGTGAAATTGCATTGAAATGTGTCTTCAGATAAAGAAGCTACACTCCCACTGATGTGGGTGTTTCAAGGAGAGCTGATGTACTGCAGCCATTCTCAAGCCATGTTTATGTCAGAAGCATAAATCTAACTGATAGAAATATGATAAAAATATAAAAGTGACTCAGTAAGAACTTAAGACAGCCTAGGATTCATGTGGAATCTAACATAAGTTGGACTGATTAAACCTGATTAACAATGTTCTTTCTAATCCTTATCAGAACCCCATGATATGTGAGCATCCTGGTTCTTGAGCTACGAGAGACAACAGAGATAGCAAAAATGAACACCACCATACTATTGTCACACTACTGTACTGTCTATTTGTTGTATTGGTTCAGTTTTACATCCCATTCACAGTACTGTCCCATTGCTATTTTTTCTATTCATATTATTGTTTCAGACTTACATCCCATTCACATTACTGGTACATTGCTATGCTCTCTGTTTACTGTAGTGTTTCATTTTTTACAACCCATTCACACTACTGTTACATTGCTGTGTTATGTATTTATTGTATTATTTCTGTCATAAATTGCACATTAAGTGCTGTAACTGATTCCTGTGCGATAATCATATTTATAGTCCAACATAAATCACTCTGGAAGGTTTACACCTCATTCACAATATACTGTTACATACACTCCCGTTACATATGTTATGTCTATTTATTGTTTTGTCTACAGTCTCTGTTGAATGTTGCTGTTTGTTGCAATGTGGACCGAGTGAAGACCAAGAAAGTCGAGATGAGACCAAGACCGAGACCGAGGCAGAAAAAAAAGAGTAATCTTAAACCTTGATCCTTGAAGTGGATCCTAGTAGACTTGCATTCAAGACTGCCTAAACCAAGACCAGAGGGTATCGAGACCAAGACAAGACCAAGACCAAGACAGACTGAGTCAAGACCAAGACAAAGTCGAGACGAGACCACAACCGAGACTGAAAAAAAAAGACTCCCTTAACTTTTGTGTGCTGTCTAGGACTGACATGACAGTACAGACTGGTCCCAAAGTCATCTGACAAAACAGCTAACACCTCCAACCACTGTCTAAAGAATGGGAAATATGTAACTGATTTCAATTATAATTCATTTGTAGATGGAATTGTAGCATCAAATTAAAGATTCACAATTATAAACTTGAAATTGCATCACGTCCCATTGTTAGTAGTACTAGCCAAATTACACTGTATGATATCAGCTTCCCTGAAATGGATTAGGCCTGTTAAGTCAACACAACTTGATATGCAGATGTTATTTATATGTCAATGGTCACATTTATTTAGTCAAACAACACCATTTTAAGTAAAATACTGTAATCAAACAATATAAAGACAATATAAAAACAGTGAGAACAAGACAAGACCGAGGGATCTGAGACCAAGACCACGTAAAAGTGGTCTTGAGACCGGTCTCGAGACATCCAACTCTAGATCCTAGTAGGGATGTTAGCATTGATCAGTTTTGTCCATTGCTGGTACAGAGAGTGTCTGGTCTCAGGGGAGATGAAGAACAGTCAATTCTGCTGCTCCAGTGAGTCTGTAAGGATGTGGCTCACTTGTAAATTACTCCATTAACCAATTTAAAAAGATTTTAAACAGGGGCAAAGCAGCAGTTAAAGACTTGTCCTTGACATATCGTGGGCTAAATAAAGGTGCTCCTGACTACAGTCCTGAATTCTGGCACTGCTTAAATCATGTTCATGTGTTTTTTAAACTATTTTATAAATCAAATGACAGTAAATAAATTGAACTGCAGCTGACAAGTCAGTCATTGGTTTACATTTTTACTGCCGGGTAGATCTCACTTTCTCAGGGTAGAATTAAGGCAATAGCAATTAAATGGAATTGAACTGTAGTGAAAACTGGGCTGAGATTTCTCGATACACAGAATCGCTACAGAATGAATCATAATTTAATTGAATCATTCCCACTCACATACACACACACACACACACACACGTTGCATTTTTCATTAGAGGAAATTAAGTTGCAACAGGCCCATAGAAAATAGGTGCCAGATAAAAGTGTTTTGGTTTTTGTTTTGAATATTAATTGTATTCATTTCCTCCCTTTGATTAAAACTGCGGTAAGTGATTGGAAGCGCTACAGCATAGATGACCAATAGTGAATAATAACTTCAGCCACTTCTCCCTCTCACACACACACACACACACACACACACACAACACATTCAATTCTGTATGTAGGTAACGAGGGTGGAGTGTCATTGCCTGATTTTTTTTATTTTACATCTTTGATTTTATTCTGCTCTAATCAGATCATGAAGGTGCTTCTGGAGTCCAATCGGTCGAACCAATTATAAATCATTGTGCCAACATCGAATCCTCACTGAGGTAAAGCTGCTGTGTGAGAGCTAAATGTCATGGCTTTTGATTTTGCAGCTCTTTATTAGAGAAGAACGGCTGTGAAAAACACCACAGTTTGATGTAGAATAACAATGATAAACCTGATTCAGTTTTACAGAACCAGGTCTATTACAGTTTTTGTTTACACTCTAAAATAAAAATTTCCACACAATTTGCAAAATTCTACTCCAAGGAGCAAAACACCACCACAGATTTACATGACATTACACACAATGTCTGCTTCACTCTTTTTGCAAAACATTACACAAAGTGATTTGTAAAACTCAAATTCACACAAACTCACACATTTCGACACCTTAGACACAGATAAGGATTGTGAGGTTACTTCCTCGTCATTACAAAGCCCCGGATTGCCAA
>JBBPCY010072707.1:0-10834 GCA_037974405.1 Brachyalestes nurse
GTATATATTTAATGTTCCTGGTAATGTTCCTCATCAGATCTTACTGTTGTTGGTAATAAATAATGTGTGTATAAATATAATGTCTAATTCTCCTCTTCATATAATGTCTGATTCTCCAGGCTTTTTCAATAGGAGACAAATCTGAACTGTACTGGCATTGTCCTCCTGATATATACAAGTTCCTGGGAAAAGAGACCATCTTATGTCTCTCTCAAATTCCCTGTAAGCCTCTGTATCAATGTTGCCTTCACGTATATATGGATCCCTCATGACATGGGCACCCCTAAACCATCACAGATCCTGATTTTTGCACCTTTCATTGATAACAGTCTGGATGGCACATAGAATCTGGTGTCTGTTTTTCTCAAAATCAAGCTGAAACATGGACTCATCAGATGACAGTACACATTTCCCTCTGAACATTATAATACACAGGTTTTATAGGTGTCTTTATAGATGTGAATTTCTAATTTGGGTGGAGCGTCCCTTAGCTGAGCATGCAGCAGAAGCAGGGGAATCACAATCTCAGTTTCGAAATCGGATTTACGGATCAGGATCCTAGGCCTGATTTTTGATACTTGCATGTTTGTGTGAACGGTAAACAAAAGAAGAAACAAAACCTTAGACTTTATACAGGTGCATAAACAGTGAGTTGGATACGAAAGGCATTTGGTTACAGGCGCTTAATGAGCCGGGAGTAACATCTGTTCTGAATACAGGTAGTGTGTCATGCAGGTGAGCTCAGGACAAATGCCCAGGGCTGTGTAACTCTGAAACTCCACATACACACACGCACACACAAACAGCATGGTTTAGTGTGAGAGTGTGTGTTATTAAACCATGTAGTAGGTTTTTACACGCACCAGCATGATTAAAGATGACCGCTTACAGTGCTGTGCGACTCATTGTTTATCATCACAATTTAATAACTTTGATTTATTAAATATGCACAATGTTGACAAAAGTATTGGGATGCCTAACCATTACACCAAAACAGACTTTAATGACATTACATTTAAAGGGAGTTAGTACCATCTTTGCAGCTATAACAGCTTCCTCTCTTCATGGAAGATTTTGGAGTGTTTCTGTGGGAATTTGTGCCCATTCATTCTGTAGAGCGTTTATGAGGTCAGGTCTCTATTCCAGGTCATCCTAAAAGTGCTGGATGGGGTTGAGGTCAAGTTCCTTCACACCAAATCCATCCAACCATGTCTTTAAGGAGCTTGTTTTATGCACTGAGGCACAGTCATACTAGAATAGAAAAGGGTCCTCCCCAAACAATGTCCACAAAGTTGGAAGCATGGTGTTGTCCAAATTCTCTTGGTATGCTGAAGCATCAAAATTGCCCTTCACTGAAAGTAAGGGGCCTAGAGCAAACCCTGAAAAACTGATGTGTCCCAATACATTTGTCCATATAGTGTATTTTGCGCTATTGTCATGTTTCCAGCCTGCCGTTTTGTTGGATTCTGAGGAGGGTAACAACGTTAGTGGCCTAATAACACTCATTCCAAACCAGGGCAGGGATATGGAATCCCCTCCCCCTAGTTCCTAAGAACTCTTCAGGGAAAGCTTTCCACATGTTTGTAAAGTGTTTTTCAGGAATTTGTGTCAATTCAGTCAAGTGAGCACTGACTCAAAATCTACATTTCAGATCATCCTGAAGGGGTTCCTACACTCTGTATACCTCTGAAGTGAGGTTACATTGTTTGCTCACAAGTCAGTTTGTAATATTTCTGCCCAGCTAGGTCTGCCCTGGTCAATTTTAAGTGCTGTTATTCCTACTTGACATTCCTGTTTCACAAGAACAGTGCCTGCTGTTGGCTGGGGTAACTCTAGCAGGTCAAGAATGTTTTGTGAGAATGTTTTGTGATAAAGGTAGGATCCTTCACTGAGCTCTTCAGTCTGACCTGTTTTACTGCCAGTGTGTGTCTGTAGGAGACTTTTTATACACCTGTTACACTCAAACTCAGTAATTTGTAGGGACACCCTCATACTTTTTGGACAAATATTGTATGTCAGCAGCATAGAAGATGTAGAAGATGACTATTCCCCTGATAATGAAACTGTCATCAATCTTGCCCTCCTAAAGCCTCCTCAGAGGCAGGCATCTGTTTTTTTTTTTTTAATTCTTTAATTTTTTATTAAACCTTATAGTCATGTGTGAACCACAGCGCAATGTGAACAATGTGAAATTCTTTTTTTCCTTTTTTTTTTCTGTAAAAAAAAAATCTGTTTACCCTTTTTCTGACCAAGCAGAACATTTCTGATAACAAAGATGTTCTTCTCAGGGCCACAAGCTCAGGTTCCTCCTCGCCACACCTCTTGGTCCAATGGAAACTGTGGTTTACACGTATGGGGGTCCGCACACGGCCGAAATCCCAGTTCGACCCAACAGTAACAGAACGCTGATCCTGGAGGGGGTGATCTGTAGTGATGATGTCATGTTGGCGAGTTGCCAAGCCCTCGTGTGGATGACCGTTTTGCTCATACTGCCGTAATGATGCGGGAGGATTTAGATAGCGAGCACTGATGGAAGATTACACCACAGGAAGTTCAGCATTGTTTCCTGCACAAAGGATCAGCAGGTCTTTGGGGTTCTGGAGGAGATACAGACAAAGAGAGCAGCTCATACACACACACGCACTGCAGCTGGGGCCGCTGACTCAGTGACAAGTTATCAGTTCATCAGTAAATGCTGCTTAGGTGCTGACAGAACAAAACCTCCAAAGTGTACGTTCGGATAGACAGGTATGAACGCTGGAGCGGTCCAGCTCGCAGTCCAGGGTTGCTGTAACCTGTGGAGGTCCTGTGGGGATTGACATGTTGGGGTGTTGGGGTTTCTCTCTCTCTGCTGTTATTGACCGTGACCACTGCTCATTTTAAAATGAGAAATTGTTCCGCATTCTCTGACTGTTTTCCTTCCTCATTCTGGACACTCTGCATCATGATGGATGCTGTTGCATCAGGTGATTTTGAGCTGGAATGTTCTAGTGTTGCGGATTGCTCTGGTTTTTGGCAAACTGCTGAAAGAAGGTATTAATTGAGTCAATGTGCTAACGAGGAAGTGATTGTTTACAGTGAAATGACGTGTGACTCTTGGCTCTGTTGGGCCGCTGTCTTTTCCAGGATGTTTCTTAAGAAGTGTGGGATCTTGTCTTCGCACGCTGTCTTTCAGGAAGACATGTTGGTGCAAAGTGCTGCTATTTCTAGGCTGGAGTTGTCTGTGTAAAGACAGTTGATGATGCAACTATGTTTTGGTCTTCACGCTTTCATGACATGTGACTCGCACTACAGGATGTGTTATCAGCTGCGTTAAGAGCAGGTGGCCTCGAGTGTGTGAGAACTGCATCCGAAGCACAAAATAGAATTTCCTGCCACTTGTGTTGTAGTTTATCCCCACCTCCTTTTCCTTCGTCATTTAGAAAGGCTTAAAGACATTTGTTGGATCTAGATATATAACCCCTGTCCTAACAGTCATGAGCCACTGAGATTACTCCAGCATTCGAATCCTCCAATCTGCACTGAATCCTGTCAAATGGCACAGAATCCCCCAAAATGTGCCGAATCCCTCTTTTCTCGTATGTCTGTTTAGCCTGTCAATCAGATGTTCATCCCTAATAAACTTACACTCCACCTGATGTGTCCTAACAGTGGTTTTTACCAACCTTTTGGAAGATTTGGCTCACAGATACAGGGGAGCATGTTAGTGGGCGGAGCCTGGTGCGGAGAACTGAGGTGTCAGCTGGGGTCAGTGAGACCGCTGTGTGCTGTCATTCCATTTCAGTTCCCTCCCTCACCCAACACACACACACGTCTCTGTGGGGTATAAATAACCCTCATATTTTGGTCTTCTCTAATAGGGTGTCTAACCCAGCAGGGAACATGTGGACCCTCTGTGGTTCTTCTCCTCTCTGTGCTTTCTGCTCTTTGGATCTTCTCCACCGTCTCCTCACCTGTGGCCCCCTGCCTCTCTGCTGCTTCTGCCCAGAAGCTTGCTGGAGTTGGTGTGTGTGAGTTTCTCCTGGACGGAGACTGTGGAGCTGCGTCTGTGTCACAAAAAAGAGGATCCTCCCGTTTAGCCTTCGTCTTCTCCCTCCTCCTCCTCTTCCTCTTCCTCGTGTGCGGCAGTTGGTGGAGTTGTTGTGTTTCCATGCTTAGGAGGAATGCAGGACTTCTGGGGAGACGTTGTGAAGAACACTAAGGGACCGTCTATTTTCCTGGTAGGATTCTGATCAGGCCTGCATGGATCTGTTTCCGCACTGATAGGCTCAGACTATGAGAGTGTGCGTGTGTGCGCGCGCGGTCAGGGTTTATCCCGACAGACAGCAGTGTGTTTGCGTGGGCTGAGTTGTGTGTGTTGCCCTTTGGAGTGTTAGCTGATTCCACGGCGCTCAGGAATGCTGGGCCTGCAGCCAGCAGGCCTGATGCACCTGTGTTAGCTATGTGCGCGTGTTAATCTGAGAACACACACGCACACAAATGCGTACACGCGACTGGTCCCGCAGCATGTCTGAGTGTCTTCATTTTCCTCAAGCAAACTCATCTCATCTGTGGAGGACAGCACTGTTCCATCAGGGGAGAGGACACATTAAATGAACTAATATTTATAATGTAGTCTAATATAAGGATATATAAAAGTATCATTTTCAACACAAATTTGACATCTTTGGGCGGGAAAAAGGATTTTTGGTTACTGACGATGTCAGTGTTAGGTGTAGCAGTATGACACATATAATACTCTGTGTGTGTGTGTGTGTGTGTGTGTTTGTGTGTGTGTGTGTGTGGAGTCCTGGACAGTAGGGCTGTCACAGTGGCGCACGGTCAGCATGCAGGTGGGGTCAGAGATGTTCACAAGTCATTTTTACCAAGTCCAAATCAAGTCTCAAGTCTTTGTGCTCGAGTCCAAGTCAAGTCTCAAGTCTTTTGAGTGGCAGTGTTTACAAATGGTGACTCTAAATGTGGGATTTTTGAGCTGTAAATGTTGAACTCTAAATGTTTAGAAGATATGGTAATTGGCCATGCACCGTGATTACAATTGGCTGTTGCTTAGCAGGGGGCTGGACTGTATGCTGTGATATTCCCTCACTAGCATGGAGGACTTGCCTTAAATGATCTTAAATCTAAATCTAAATATATCTCGCACTCTAAATGTGAAACTTCATAGTTAGATAGGGCTCCTCGTGACACCTTTCCAACGACCCCTCGAAAACCGTTATTAGCTGAAAACCGTTCACCTCGGACAACAGTATTGGGACACCAGGGCGAGGTGAACGGGTTTTGGGGGTTATTATGGTAAGCAAGGGGTCGTTGGAAAGAGTGTGAGATAAGTAAATAATTCCATGAAATGGACATTGTTTATGAGTTACGACACACAAGTCACAACACCCAAGTCCGAGTCAAGTCTCAAGTCTTTGTTTGTGTGACTTGTCCGAGTTTCAGACTCAAGTCCCCATCTCTGGGTGGGGTCAGTGTGAATTATTTTTTTTTAATCAGGGTTGGATATGTGTGTTGGTGTGTTTGTGTGACCAGAATTAGTGTGACTCATTTGTTAAAACATTTTACAAATATGTAGTTGATCGGTTGAGAGGTGTTTGGGTCTGAATTTAGAAGGCAGTAGTCACCCAAATCTTTTTGACCTTTTATCATGGACCCTCAAACCACATCCAGCTCTTCATTAAGGTGGAGCAGACTTAGGAATGTGGATTAGGACACAGTATGACTGACAGTGAGCAGTAAAAATGAATGGATTCTGATAATAGTTCTTGCTCTCAAACACTGAGCACCAGAGACAGAGAGGTTTCTATACCAGCTTTTAGAGCTCGATATGAAGCTATGATTCTGCCAATCTTGTATCCTCCACCATGTGGGACCCAAGCCGGCCTGGAAGCTCTGTTGCCGGGGTGTGGCTGAGCTAAGGATCGATACTCAAGCCGACCTGGGATGCTCGGTCTGATCCACACTGGGACCTCGCGCCTCTGTCCGCTCATTCATGCTCGAGCATCTATTTATGGCAGCTTTTTCTTTGGTCCTCTTTAAGTGTGTAAGTTATAAATAATTATCCCCCACCCCCTTTGTTGCCACTGCCAACCAGAGTGGTAGGATATCGCTTAGTAAATATTATTACAGCCAAGCTGAACTCCCAGTGGACTAGAAAAACTGGTGTGTGTCCAACGCATCTTAGAAGTCATGCAGCTCGAGAATGTCCCAGACCTCACATCTGCAGCTGTGATCTCCACAGCACGGAGTGCCTGCCATACAGCGGGCAGCACAGAGGAGATTCAGTGAAAAGACAAACACCACCCTACTTTCATAGAGAACAGCAACCAGCATGCAAAACAGCAGACTGGGAGAAGAGTACAAGGTCAGGAAGATCGCCAGTGAACGGTGGTTGATCTGTATCCAGTTTTTCATTAAGGTGGATCAGACTTGTGGATGTGGTTTAGGACACATTATGACTTACTGTGAGCTGTGAAAATGAACTGATCTTCTTCATTAAGGTGGGTCAGACTTGTGGGTGTTGGTTAGGACACACTGTGACTTAGTGTGAGCTGTAAAAATAAGCGCAGCGTCTTTTTACACCACAGGGTCTGTTTTCACAAACTGCCTCAGAAGCAGGAGCTCTGATCTAGAGTCAGATTCTGTGACATCATGAAAACATGAAACTGATCCAAGATCTGTCCTGCTTTGTGAACATATGAAACGGCTGCTTGTGGCACTGAAGTTCAGGTTATTTTTACCGCTCACGGTAAGTCATACTGTGCCCCAAACCACGTCCACAAGTCTGATCCACTTTAATGAAGAGCTGGATGAGGTTTGGGAGTCCAGAAAAGTTTTGGGTTTGTGTTTATGTTAAATAAATATGGACCCAAACACGTCTCAACTGATTGACCACATCTGGACAGTAGTTTTTAACAACTGAGTTGTGTTCCAGAGAACCTCCTCACATCTTTATTCCCGGCCTTCCTCTGAGCAGCTGGGGATGATGGGAATGGAAGGATTGTCCTGGGGCTTTAAACAAACAGGCTGTCGAGATGGAGTCTTCGTGTTGTCGTTATCACAGAGTTCACCCCAGACCAAAACACACACACAGACACACTCGCAGATATCAGCTGGAAAGGCTGTGGGTGGAGCACAATCTGAAATAACTGTGAGTGGAAAAATGTACCTCATCTCTTGTCCTGTTTTCTGTGCCAGTGAAAGTGTGTTTCTGTACAGTCTGGGTTCATTCTGAGCGTTCTCTGTGATGAGGGAACTCCGGTTCAATAAAGTTAATTAATTAGAAGATGATAAGAGTGGTCAGAAATGCGGATCCTCTCAGAGTGTGTTAGAGAAGGAGTCCGAATATCAGTCAGTCAGTGACTTTTATCTTGCCCAGCCATCTGTGACCTGTCTCTGTCTGTAACCTATCTTCACATGTAAGCTGTCTGTAATAAGTCTTCATCTGTCTGTGTCTGTAAACTGTGAGTGACCACTCTGTGTCTGTGAGCCTTCTGTGACTGGTGTGCATCTGTGACTCATCTGTATATGTGACTTGTCTGTATCTGTGACTGGTGTGCATCTGTGACTCTTCTGTATCTGTGACTGGTGAGCACCTGTGACCCGTCTGTGTCTGTAACTGCTGTGTGTCTGTGACTGACTGTGTCTGTGACCCGTCTGTTTCTGTTACTGGTCTTTTTCTGCACCCAATTTTTTTGTTGTTGATCTAACCTAAAACTGTTTCTTCAACCAGTTCTACGAGAATAATTTGAATAACCTGGAGATGATATAATTAAATAAACACAAATAAACTGGGTTAGGTTAAATCAACCAAAGCTAATCACTTTATAATAGAAACAGTTTGTTGAGTTGCTTTAAAGCCTACAGTATACATTTCAATTACCTTATTCTGTTACTTTATACGTATGCAAAACACCAACATTCTAAGTAACTTAATTTTTCTAGGTTCAACTTAAGTTAAACACATGCTTTCAAACAATAATACATTAATAATACAATAATACAAATGCATTTATTCAGGATGTCAAGAGAAACAAGCAAACTTCAGTAAATTCATTCAGTTGTTTTCAGTCAAACAAAAAATATTACCAGCAAATACGTGAACCTAAAAACAATTAAACTCACAGTCCCACTCAACAAAGCACATTTTTTCCAGAAATAAAAGCAATGGTAAATTCATATTGGGTATTGGAAATCCTTTTTTGTAAATTAAACTTGACACACAAATTAAACTGGACACACTCAAACCAAACACAGCAGATCCTTCAGCATTTAGGAACAATATTCTATTAAGATTTGTTAAAACTGAAGTAACTTTGTGTTGGCAATAAATGTAAACAGTTTCTACATCACTCAAACTGAATTCAGTCTTATCAAGAAAACTTGCAGAAATTTCTTACTTTCCTGATATTAACTCAAAAGCTGCCTTGTTCACAGACCTTCACAAAACATCCTAATGTGAACTCAAACAAGCACTCCAGAATGTTGGTCACTCAAGTAGTTGGTTTTTAAGGACCTGGACTATTTTTGAGAGTCTTCTTGGCTCAAGCTCCATAAGGAGCTTTTTGAAGAACATAACCATCCAGGTATGCAAGGTTTCAAGTCCCAGCATAAGAGCACATGCATGTGCTACACTCCCAAGTTCTGAAGCACTGTCAGTCCTTCAACAATGATTCACACATCTTGGTAGGAGATCTGATCACATATGTTCCAAGAACCGTAGAAGAAGCAATGGGCTGCTCATCATCAAACATCCTCAAAAGGGGAAAAAGAGACAGCCATAAGTATAACAATCAGTGCAAAACCTCAAGTTGTTTGTGCCACAAACTGATTTGAAAGGAATGAATACTACTTTAATTATAGAAAATATAGCATCCTGTGTACATAACATACAACCAAGTACTTACCAAGTATTCTTTAACAAGGGTTGTTGGGTCTTCATTGAGATAAACAGCCAGTGCTTTCAGAATGCACTCACGCTTCATTTCAGTGGTTCAGGTGTTGGGTAATAAGGACCTGATCAAGTTCTGGATTTGTAGGCAAACTTCAAGGTTTTAAATTAGAGGAATACTAGAGGAGAAACACAGCTTCAGAAGAACCAGTCAGGCTGCTGTGTTCTGGGTCCGTTTGATCCAGCTGCAGTTGTGATAGCTGCAGTTTCGGTTGCAGGGTGACAAGGGACCTAAGCAGCTCCCTGGAGAGAGAGAGAGCGGGTCGAATCCTCCCGATGTTGCACAAATGCGGTCCCTAGAATGATAAAATAAATAATGACAAAATGATCTTAAATCAGGTCTAAGTATCCAATGGTTCTTACTTTGAGATTGTTGGAAAAATGATATGACATTAGTATGTATTTGTTTATAGTCATTTTGTGCAGTAAAGCTGTTTATTTCACTGGCAAATTTAATAAACTATGCCAATAACATTGCTTTTATGAATTGAGAAGATGTGCTGGAGTTTGATGTGTCTTGGGTATCTGCCCTCCCAGTTGGGAGCATCGTGCGAATAAGGGAAAACATTTTCTGACAATTACACTGTCTAGCTTGATTGACAGTCATGATTAGAGCTGCATGACTCTTCAATACATAAATATATGGAATATATGGAAATATGATATATGGATATATGGATATATGGAAAATAAAACATCCTGATTTCAGGTTTTTTGATGTCACAAAACCAAAAAACCAACCCATTCATGCTTTCAACACTTTCAATGGTTAAAATATTGGATTATATGAAGACCTTGATTCATCAGAACTCCCAGTAACTCATCTGGAGCTGTGACTGAACACTGAATAGTTATAGGCTCATTTGCATATTCCAGCCTTCTGTGATATATCTGTCAGTATTGCAGATACCTATATTGTGATTAGCAGACGATATATTGTGAAGCTCTAGTTGTGATATTTAGCTCAGTCCTGTTCTGGTTCTTCTGATTCTCGGACTGTTCTGCGTCAGGTTGAATCTTACTGAGAGCAGGTCAGTGTTCCCTCGACCTCGGGGGACGAGGGGTTGTCCTGTGTTCCCTCATCCCCCCGCAGTATTCTGAGCGGCTAACAGGCGTTTGGGTTGTCGCTGTCTGCAGACCCTTTCTGAGGAGTGCTGGCGGAATATTCACCATTTATGGAAAACTAATTCACACTGCAGTGTAAACTCCTCCCTGGCGCTGCCTGGTGCTGCGGTGTTTTATTTGGCTGTTGCCTGGTTGTGTGAGACAGAACATAGATGCGGACTGAAGGTCCAGAGAGAGTTTGTCTCAGAGCGGCTCTGAACTTTGAGAAGAGCTCATGGGAACCCAGCAGACTCTCTGTAGCTGTGAGACTGTTTTAAAGCTCCTTTAATGTTACTGGGAGCTTTAGTCGGGTGGGGGGCTCCAGGGACAGTCTCTCGCTTCAGGTCACCCATGTGACGCACTGGTAAACGAAACTCGTGTGTGTTTTTAGTTTGTAACTTGGCTGCACACACCGTTTCTTCCTTGCCAAGATTTACTACCCCATACAAACCCTGCCAGATCCATTTCACCATCCAGAAGTAGCTCCAACTGAGAGACTCCTGGACCTTGTAGGAGGGCCGTCCCCACATTTATTGATATGCTGCTGTGTAAAACCCAAGGTGTATGTGTAAACAGTACTATGCAAAACATTTTGCTTTGAATCACCTTGTTGATGGAAAAATACTATTTCGTCTGTCTGTCTTACCTTTGGCATATTGAGTAGATTAAATGAATGAAATGGGAACAAATATTGTACTGTGACAACCTGCAAAGTGTCTAAAGATACAAAGGGCCTAGATAAAGGAGTTCCAACCACTCAGCATTCAGCACCACCAGTATACT
>JBBPCY010072708.1:0-10832 GCA_037974405.1 Brachyalestes nurse
TGTTTTTAAATCTCGTTTAAAAACCCATTTTTACTCTTTGGCTTTCGATCCAGGGTCTTGTGGTGACTGAGACTCGTAGTTGATTATTTTTTATTTTATTTTTTTTTTGTTTTATTCGATGTGTTTTATGTTTGTCTTTTTGTTGTTTTTATATTTGTATTTGTTTTATGATGTACAGCACTTTGGTAAGCCAAGTGGTTGTTTTTATAAGTGCTATATAAATAAATTGGAATTGGAATTGGAATTGAACGGCATAACCAGGGTCTCGTAGTATCCGGTGGGGGTTATGAAGGCTGTCTTCCACTCATCTTCCTCTCTGATGCGGACAAGATTGTAAGCGCTGCGGAGATCCAGTTTGGCGGATCGTTTACTGAAAACCCCCACCAGATCATGGTATGGGACAGGAACGGTCTCCAGGTCAACATTGGAGGCCCCGGACTCCCCTGAGCACGTCCCAGCCGGCGTCGGAACGCAGAGTTCACTGCAGGTCGGTCCCCATTGCGGGATCTTCTGACGTGACCAGGAAATTATAGGATCGTGATGCACCAGCCAGGGAAGTCCAAAGAGGAGAGGGGGAGAAGGGAGGTGAGTGACAAAAAATGTAATAGATTCAGTGTGAGAGTCGATGGACATAATGACAGGTTTGGACCGACTGTCCACAGCTGTTATTTGGACCGGCGGGGAAAAACACCTTGGTATTGAGTCCCAATTGGGTAGCATTAGCGTGATCAACGAAGCTCCCTGCAGCCCCCAAATCCACAAAGGCAGCAGTTCTGATCTGTTGGTGATCCAAAGTGAGACTTACTTGTACGACGAGCTGAGAAATGGATAGCGGGTTGGAGAGGGGAATCTTCGGGCCAAGTGAGTTCCTCCCACACATCACTTGGTTTATCCGTTTCCCGGCCGGAGAGGGCAGATGGCGCGATGATGGTCAGGCGAGGCACAGTAGGCATAGAGGCCTTCGCAGAACCGCCGCTCCTTCTCCGTTGCCGACAGGGAGGTGCGCCCTAGTTGCATGGGTTCCCTGGCTTCACTGGAATGGGCCTCTGAGACGGGTGGTGGCGTCCAGTGAACCGGGGCCGTGGGAACGTAGAAGATGGGTTCCGTGGTGCGCTAGCCGCAGCTCCACTCTCAGGCACATCTGGATCAGTCCCTCGAGCATCATAGGTAACTCCTGGGCCGCCAGCTTGTGCTTCAGCCTTGATGATAGCCCCTCATAGTAAGCGGTCCGGAGTGCAGCAGCGCTCCACTTCGTTTGCACTGAGAGGGTGCGGAACTCCAACGTGTACTGGCTCACCGGGCGATCCCTTTGGCGAAGATGGTAAATACGGGAATCCGCCACCACCTCGCTCTCAGGATGTTGGAAAGCCAATCTGAGTTGTTTCGTAAACTCCGCGTAGGAGTGGG
The DNA here is from genome assembly GCA_037974405.1 of Brachyalestes nurse. NCBI lineage: Eukaryota > Metazoa > Chordata > Actinopteri > Characiformes > Alestidae > Brachyalestes > Brachyalestes nurse. The sequence continues at coordinate 1,408 of JBBPCY010072708.1, forward strand.
CAGTGTCACTGCCCGGCCAGATGACGGCTGAAGCCCATTCCGCTGCCTGCCCGGTAAGGAGGGAAGTGAGCAAGGTGATCCAACTGCGGTCCGAGGAGTAACGCTGGGCCTGAAACTCAAAGAGCAAGTCGAGGTAAGTCAGAAACACCTCACACTTCCCATCCTTACCATTCCATTTGTCCGGGAGGGCTATTTTGGGAAATGTGGCTGCCGGGGTAGCGGCCGGAGCCGGGGAAGTTGGAGAGGCAGCCTGTGGAGGGATAGGACCCCCAGCTTAAATCTGTTGAAGGGTTTGCTGCAGGTTGGCGAGCTCAGTGCGAAGACTGGCTGTCTCAGCACGAACCGCCGCCATTTGCTGCCTCAAACCCGCAATTTCATTCATCTGCTGGGTGACCATCTCACACAGCTGTTTCTTCTCCTCTAGCGTCCAGGACACTGACATTCTGTCACGGATAGGGCCAGAATAGTATGTGAACTGTGCCCACTATGTAGCGTGGAGAAAGAGATTGAACGAGATTGACACGGAGTCTGTCACGGATAGGGTCAGAATAGTACGTGAACTGTGCCCACTATGTAGCATGGAGGAAGAGCTTGAACGTGATTGACACAGAGAAGCCGGCAAGCCACGCAGTTAATCTCAGAACGCTCCTAAGGGAGTTAGAGTTCACACCAAGTTGAACCCGCGTTCTGAACACGCACACAGACAGATATACAAAGAGCTCTGAGGAGCCAGTTACTCACGGTACCGGAGGTAGAGTAAAGGTTGGGTTGAAGGCGACACACAGGCATGAGGTCAGGTAACTTCAATGTCAGTGTGTGGGCTGTCACTTTCTTCCTGTTTATACACCTGACGTGAGTCATCACTGGTGCCTCGTGACCTCACGTGAACTGGTGCGTGTGACATTAACAACATTTAATAACACAACCATGTATCACTACATAAACAAATCGTCTTTATTGTGCAATAAAAAACACAGACAAGAAATGAGAAATGAACCATTGTTCAACTTGGACCAAGTGTATGTTTGTGTGTGGAGCTCTTAACCGGTGTCCAGTCTACACTGCACATATAGCACTGACTTAAAGGCCCCACTGATCAATACGAGCTTGGAGTGAAAGCTTCATGTATTCGGCTCAATAAACTCTCAGAGGGCTGAATAAAATACAGGTGTCCTCGCTGGCTTCTGTCTCAGTAGCAGAACACGCAGATCCGACTGTGCCGTAAAGTCGTGTATGAAACTATTTTACGACCTGGGATGGATCGGGCAGCAACATGGCGGAACCGATCGGGCAGGCGGTACGGATCGGGTACTGACAGTCCCATTAACATACAGTTTGTCAACTAACAGTTTTGCTCGTCTTCCCTGTTGCCTAAGTTGTTTTATTATGGGCAAGAGGGCTCTTCTTAGTTCCTGGATTTCTTTTGGAAACTGGTCGTTTTAGTGTTCGAATTAGTGTTTTCTTTGGAGGTGAGACGGTGAACTCGGTGGAAAGTGATCCTGTTAGCTGTCTCTGGTGGGATTTTCAGAGATGATTGCATGAATTCTTTAAATGCTTTCTCTGGGTCATCGGGATTGTCTGCCGATAGTGGGATTCCTGAAAAAACAATGATTTTGTTTTCATTGGTTAAATAAGTTATTTGGTTGGATAGTTTTGTGACATTTCCTTTTAGCTCACTATTTTTTAGTACGAGTGTGTCGATCTGTGATTGTGAGAATTCAAGGATGGCCGTCTGGTTCTTTAGAGAAGTAAAATTTTTAGTCTGAAAGTATTCCTGTAATCTTCTCTGTACATCCCGCAGTACGTTTTATGATTTATTCTGACAGAGCCATAAGTAACATATTATAAGACCGAAGCTGCGGGCCATATGAAATCAGACAGCGGGCTGTGATTGGCCCGTGGGCCGGACTTAGGAAAGGCCTGGTTTAAGGATTATCAAATCTGGCACGGATCAACTGTGTGGGGTAGTGGTGTACATCTTCAACCTGAGCCTAAAGCTGAGGAGAGTACCACAGCTTTGGAAAATATCTTGTGTGGTTCCAGTGCCGAAAACCCCACATCACAAGGACCTTAATAGAGGCATTGACATCCCACCTGATGAAGACCCTGGAGCAGTTGGTCCTTACTCAGCTTCAGCCCCTGGTGAGATCATCACTCGACATACCTCAGTTTGCCCACCAGCTGGGCATAGGTGTGGATGTACCCTTTCTCATCTGGAGACCGCTGGGAGCACTGTGAGAATCATGTTCTCCAGTGCCTTCAACACCATCCTATCCACAATCATGTGGTACAGGTAGTGAGTGGACCATCACCTCACCACATGGATCCTGGACTACCTCACTAACCAACCATAGTATGTGTTGCATGGGTGTCACCGCCATTCACTTGGACGTGTCCCTTCACATTTCATAATTATTCATTTGGACCCCTCCACATTTAACATAAATAATTAGTTCACCCCGCTCTGCTAAATCTTGAATCTTTCTCAAAAGAATCCACTCAACTTGATCAATAGAAGAATACACAAACCACTGTAAATCCAAGCAGGCTGTCTATGCACTGATAATTCACTCCATTTGTATGTGGTGAGTTGGCAAACCCAGAGCGGATTTCCAGTGGTGTGTGTACAGTAATCCCCCTAGTTTTACGCGGACCAGGACCCGCGGATTCAGTCACGCGCAGATTTTTCTTAGAAACCAAACTAGTAGTTTTACGCGGAAATCCCCATAATAACGTAGAAACTGCAAATATCTTCTGCCCTTTTTTGCTTATTTGTGGCAATAAATATATTTTTTTCAAACTCGAGGAGATCTTTCCAACGAACCCTCATTTGTATTTTTAGTCCAAGTAGATCAGGTTTTATTCTCCGAAAACCATGTCCCAATACTTTTGTCACCTTCCGAGCTGCATTTCTCGGCTGGGAATTTAAATAAAAGACGGGTTCACCTTTAAAAAAAGGCGAATACGGGTTTACCTTTACATTTTCTTTAAGGGTAATGCATTAAACTGAGTTTTAAATGAAATTAAAGCGTTCTGAGAGAGAGGGAGAGAGAAAGGGAGAGATTCTGTGCATACGTGCGTACGTGCGTACGTGCGTGCATGCCTGCCATGCCTGTCTCTGAGGGTGTGTGAGTGTGTGTGCTAATGCTAACTGCTAATGCTAATGGTTTTTAAGCATTTTCCCTGGCATCAATAACATTTTCTGATTTCTCCTTGCTGCTGCCATTTGAAGTGTCTTTGGACCAGACCAGAATCTCCTCCGTGCATTGTCTCAGTGTTTCTCTTGTGTAAAGCCCTGCATTTTTATTACTGTAAATTAAATTAAAAAGGCAAATATGGGTTTAACTTCATATTTTCTTTAAGTGTAATGCATTAAACTAAGTTTAAAATGTTCTGGGAGCATATTTAAGGGCATATTTAGGGTTTACACTATAAAAATAGGCATTTTTTACCAAAACACAACAACGCGGTTTTTCCACTTAACGCGGGTGCTCTTGGAACTTAGCACCTGACAAAAAGCTAGGAATACTGTACCGTTAAAATACAGATGGCTGGTTAACATAAGTACCACGTAACTTTTCTTTGGCCAGATGCTGAGCTAAACCCTTGTTTTGCTAATTCTAACAAACACAAAGGAATCTCAAAGGCATATGACATAATCTTTTAGTAAAAAACAAGAAAAAAGTCTGATACCACAAAGATAATAAAATTTCATTTAATGAAAGGAACAAGTCATACATTACTCAAAAATGCAAAACATTGTAATGATTGTAATGATTGGAATATGAGCACACATGGCAAACAGTCTGGTACCAAATAAGTCACATTACTGACGAAAAGGCTAAAATATGCTGCAGTACAAATGTGTCTTGTCTTCAGCTCAGAGGTGAGCTGTCTTTTTCTTGACATATCCCTGGTTTCATAAAACAGATTAAGAAAAAAAACATGACAAAACATTTTTTATGCAGTTTATACAAGGGCAGGATGATCACAACTCATCTGCTTCCTCCAATTACACCCAACACTTCTCTCACAAATCCACACTTTTTTATCAGAGCATTTCTCATCATTCCATCTCTTGCCATGAGTAAACAACTCTCCACAGTCTTCATTATCCTCATCATTGGGTTGTCCTTTATACCAGTACCTGAAAACCAGGAAACTAGAATCAGTGTCTGATCAGTAAGTTAATCTTCATTCGACATAATCTTGTCAGAGTTTTATCTCATTTACATTTTTATATTCATAAGTACCCAGCATGCTTCCCACATTCACATCTCACAATTTTAAGGAATTCCTGTGTTGTCAGTTCTGACTGACATCCACTGATGTACAGACTAATACATACAAACTATGATTAGTGTAACTAACTGATGATACCATCATTATCAATCTAAACTGAAGAGAATTCAGTGATTTGATCTTCTCTACTGAGTTTAACTGCAGGTACTAAATGTCACAATTTGCCCTGGTCCAGACAGGAATGAATAGAAAGAAGCACGGGTGGAAATGGACATCAGGTAAGTGGTTTATTTTTTAAACTGAGGACAGAACAAAAATAGGCACGAGGGCCGTAAACAGAGGAAAACTGATGACAAAACCAAACTTAAATACAAAAGGGGAAGAGGGGGAAAACCAATAAGTGAATGAGCAGACTGGATGAAGAACAGGTGTGGGAGCAATGATTAGGTCTCTCAGCGAGCCATGGTGGCCCTGGCAGGTAGATGGGGAGTAAACTATATCCAGTAGCCACTGACCGGTACCATGACAGTACACCCCTCTCCATGGCGCACACCGGGGCGCCGAATCGGGACCTCCATTGTAAAGGACCTCCAAGGTCATGATCCGATTCAATTCTCGATCTGATTTGATTAGATTCGATATCGATTTATTTACAGATTTCTTTACAGATTTCTTTGTGTTAATACTAGTTTGGCTTGGTTATAAATTTGTGTGGAGGATATCCCTTTGTTGATGGACTGTACTGCAATATTACCTGTAAACTTTGCCAATCGTAGTCGACAGATCAATCCACAATTTTTTGAATTGATATCGTATTTTTTAAACGAGAATCGATATTGATCGGTGAATCGATTTTTTTAACCCAGCCCTACTCCATTGCACACTACCACAACAGCCAGTGAAAAGAAGGCTCGAGCAGGGACCGATGTCCACGGTGGAGGCGGCGATGGCGACGGCAGGAACCGCAGGTCAGGGTAAGAGGCAGGTGAGGCATCCAGTGCAGGGTCCAGGACGGCAGGTACAGAAACCGGCACTGGAGAAGCCGAGGCCGGTGTGGAAACCAGCACTGGAGAAGCTGAGGCTGGTGCGGGAACCGGCGCTGGGTCTAGGCTGGAGACTGGGGCGTATGGTGTGGGAACCGGCACTGGGTCTGGGCTGGAAGCAGGAGTGCATGGTGTAGAACCTGGCGCTGGGCTTGACCTTGGAGAGCGCGGCACAGGAGCCAGCGATGGGCTTGACTTTGGAGAGCATGGTGCGGGAGCCGGTGATGGGCTTGACTTTGAAGCGTGTGGCGCTGGGCTTGTCTTTGAAGCGTGTGGCGCTGGGCTCGCCTTTGAAGCGTTCAGCGCGGAAGCCGCCGCTGGGTTTGACTTGAGAGCACACGGTGCAAGGAGCTGGCGCTGGTTCTGGACTGAAGGCTGGAGCGCGCGATGCGGAAACTGGTGCTGGGCTTGACGTTGGAGAGCGCGGCATGGGAACCAGCGCTGGACTTGGGGTTGGAGTGCCCGGTGCGGAAAACGGCGCTTGACTTGAGGTTGGAGCGCCCGGTGCGGAAACCGGCGCTGCACTTGGGGTTGAAGCACCCGGTGCGGAAACCGGCGCTGGACTGACTGGGACAGGAGCAGACAGGGATGAATCAGAGAGAGATGAAACAGAGAGAGATGGAGTTGAATGAAATGGAGCTGAGAGTGACAGAGTTGAGGAGGGCGGAGCTGGACTGAGAGAGGGCGGAGCTGCAGTTAAATGGATTGGAACAGAACTGTGTGGATCTGGAGTAGGGGAACTGAATTGTGGTAAACTGGAGAAAGCGGAGTAGAATGGAACAGTAAGGAGAGTGGGGTTAATAGAGGAGATATGACTGGCCTGAGCTTGGCTGAGCGGTTGAGGGGGTGATCGTGCTGACGCGGGCTGCCAAGGAGGCGATCGCGCTGACTGGGGCTGCCAAGGGAGCGTTCGCGTTGACTGGGGCTGCCGAGGGAGCGTTTGCGCTGACTGGGGCTGCCGAGGGAGCGTTCGCGCTGACTGGGGCTGCCGAAGAGGCGATCGTGCTGACTGGAGGCACCGAGGAGGCGATCGTGCTGACTGGGGCTGCTGAGAAGTGCGTGGCCGTCCTTGCCTCGTCTTATGCTATTTCTTTCTGGACAAGTTGGAGAGGGGAAGTCTGGCAAGAAAACCCCGCAGGTCAAAGCGCTCAGCCTGAGTCGTCTTGGAATCATACCAGTCTTCTGTCAGATCGTCCCCGTCCGAACTGCCGTAGTCTAAATACAGTGACGTGTCCCCGAGTGGAACATGAAGAGGTCTCGTGGGACTCGGGTAGACGTCAGTGATGCTGTTCTGCCGCCGGCGCTGCTCAGCGTGCTCCTAGCGTGTCTGTCTGTACTTTTGCTTTACCCGCTAATCTTAACTTCTAGTGAATTAACTTAACTTTTGGATGATTATTAAACTATTTCCACCGGTCCAAAACCAACAGCCATCCTTACTGGAGACCAAGGGATCAAGGAACCAGGGAGTACAGCCTGAAACCATTAGCATCGCTAGCCTGTTAGCTTAGCTATCACAAGTTTATTTTTTACACCTATTATTTCTGTTTCTAAACACCAGGACGGTTATGTCTCTGCCTCTGAGTGCAGGTGAGGATACATTCGAGCGGAGAAGCAGATCCGCGACCTACAGGCGAAGCAGGCCCGGGTACAGCAGCGGAAAGCTATGCTGGAATCTGCACAGACCAACACTCACCTGTCCCAGGTAAATTCTCGGCATAACACAAACTCCCCGGCGACTTCAACCCCGCATGTTTCTCTGCCCAGGTCCAACACACCAAGGACGCCGGGATCCCACGATTCCTGGATGCAGCAGCAGAAGCGGAGGACGCGCGCCAGACGTTGGGCAAGAACCTTTAACCCTCCGCCACCATCTGTCTTCAAGATCGCGACCCGAAACTGCTTCTCTCCTCTTCGCGAGACCGTACACGACACGCTGATCATTGGAGACTCCATCGTCCGGCACGTCGGTGCTACCACGGCTAAAGGTAAGATGCACACTCACTGTTTACCTGGTGCTCGTGTTGTCGCCGTACAGGTGCCTGCAGCCCTGAGGAAGGATGTTGGAGCTGTGGTCCTTCATGCTGGCACGAACGACATCAGGCTGAGGCAGATGGAGACCCTAAAGGAGGACTTCAGGAGTCTGGTTGAGAAGGTCCGCTGCACATCTCCCACAACAAGAATCGTCATGTCTGGACCACTTCCCACATTTCGGCGAGGAATCAAGAGGTTTAGTAGACTATTTGCTTATAATGAATGGTTACAATATTGGTGCCAACAACAGAGATTACCCTTTTTTGATAACTGGAATGTTTTTTGGGAGCATCCTAGGCTCTACCACACTGATGGCCTGCACCCTAGCAGAGCTGGAGCAGCAGTTCTTTCGGACAACATCTACAGGACACTACGAACCATCTTACTGGTGGTAAGTCATACCTTAGATTCCAGTCATACCTTAGACTCCAATCATATTAGCCACATTACAACTCGCCATACTGATAGACGCGCACACATAGCTTGTCCTATAGAAATTGTGTCTGTTCCCCGAATAGAGAGAAAACAGAATAAATTCGTTAAACTCGACCGAAACAATCTGATAACCATAAAACCAGAAAAAGCCCAAATAAGTAACCAAAATCTACCTATGAAGTTTGGACTTCTCAATGTCAGATCCCTTGCGCCTAAAGCACTTATTATTAACAAAATGATCTCAGATTATTGCCTTGACGCACTCTGTCTCACCAAAACCTGGCTTAGACCAAATGAATATATTGGCCTGGATGAGTCTACTCCGTCAGGATATTTCTACAAGTACTAGCCTCGTCTAACTGGTCGCGGTGGTGGTGTCGCAACTATCTACAATTATATACTCACTGTTACTCAGAAAACAAGGCCCAGGTTTAACTCAGTTGAAGTGCTCATTATTAATGTTGCACTCAGAGAAATACATAAACCCTTGCTATATTTTACAATGGCTACCGTGTAAAGACCCCCGGGGCCATATGCCGATTTTCTTAAAGAGTTTTGACATCTGCTATCAGACCTATTGTTTAACTCTGACAAAGTGTTGATAGTAGAAGACTTTAACATTCATGTAGATGATCCTAACGACGCTTTAGCACTCGCATTTATAGATTTACTAAATTCCTTAGGGGTGAAACAAAATATAAATGGAGCAACTCACCGCTTTAATTGTACGCTAGATCTAATTATATCCCATGGCATAGACGTCTCTAATATAGAGATTTTACCTCAAAGTCATGATATCACTCAGATGCTCAGATGCTCAGTCCTAGCAGCTTTTAGAGCCTGTCTATAGCCTGTCTAGATCGTCTGCATTTAGGGGTCTAATAAGAAATAGGGACAGATCCGGCAAATTACTTGTGAATCTGTCTTTGATGGTGGGAGCCAACTGATAGCAAGAAATCAAAACAATCCCAGGTTCTTATTTAGCACAGTGGCTCGCGTAACAAAACCTATTATGCCTGCAGAGAGTATCCCATCACAGCTTAGAAGTGAAGACTTTATGGACTTCTTTAATGAAACAATCGATAGTATCAGGAAGAAAATAATGGAGGTCCAACCTCTAATAGCATCTCAGTTCATAGATCCAGTTCAGTCTAAAGTTTCACATTTAGAATTTCAGTGCTTTGCGGGCATAGGACAGGAAGAACTGTATAAACTTAACCTCGGCTAAATCAACAACATGCTTGTTAGATCCAATACCAACTAGGTTTTTAAAAGAAGTGATGCATACGGTCGGAGGGCCACTCCTAAACATTATTAATTCCTCATTATATCTAGGTCACATCCCTAAACCTTTCAAGTTGGCAGTTATTAAGTCTCTTCTTAAAAAAACTATTTTAGACCCGAATTAAATAACAAACTACAGACCGATTTCAAACCTTCCGTTTATATCAAAAATACTAGAAAAGGTCGTATCAGCTAAAATATGCACATTCTGGCAGAAAAACAACATCCTCGAAGAATTTCAGTTGGGTTTCAGGCGCTATCATAGTACAGAAACTGCACTAGTTAAGATCGCAAATTATTTGTTTCTAGCTTTGGACCAAGGCTGCATCTCAATACTAGTCTTACTTGATCTTAGTGCTGCATTCGACACTATAGATCATAATATCCTCA